>CM065590.1:359584176-359784574 GCA_033119425.1 Bufotes viridis
TTTGCATAAAAAGGTATTTTATTTTTACACTTTAGTCTAATTTCAGTTGCTTTCCTGCTGCCAGTGTTTGTCAGGCCGACTTCCACAGACTGTAGTGTGCCCACTGCCAGTGCCCACCACTCATACCGGGTGGAACAGTAGCTTGCCGATAAATAAGGCATTTAATTTTTACACTTTAGTCTAATTTCAGTTGCTTTCCTGTTGCCAGTGTGTGTCAGGCCGACTCCTACAGACTGTAGTGTGCCCACTGCCAGTGCCCACCACTCATACCGGGTGTCACAGAAGCTTGCCGATAAATAAGGCATTTAATTTTTACACTTTAGTCTAATTTCAGTTGCTTGCCTGCTGCCAGTGTGTGTCAGGCCGACTTCTACATACTGTAATGTGCCCACTGCCAGTGCCAACCACTCATATCGGGTGGCACAGTAGCTTGCTGATAAATAAGGCATTTCATTTTTACAATTTAGTCTAATTTCAGTTGCTTGCCAGCTGTCAGTGTGTGTCAGGCCGACTTCCACAGACTATAGTGTGCCCACTGCCAGTGCCCACCACTCATACCGGGTGGCACAGTAGCTTGCCGATAAATAAGGCATTTAATTTTTACACTTTAGTCTAATTTCAGTTGCTTGCCTGCTGCCAGTGTGTGTCAGGCCGACTCCAACAGACTGTAGTGTGCCCACTGCCAGTGCCCACCACTCATACCGGGTGTCACAGTAGCTTGCCGATAAATAAGGCATTTAATTTTTACACTTTAGTCTAATTTCAGTTGCTTGCCAGCTGTCAGTGTGTGTCAGGCCGACTTCCACAGACTGTAGTGTGCCCACTGCCAGTGCCCACCTCTCATACCGGGTAGAACAGTAGCTTGCCGATAAATAAGGCATTTAATTTTTACACTTTAGTCTAATTTCAGTTGCTTGCCTGCTGCCAGTGTGTGTCAGGCCGACTTCTACAGACTGTAGTGTGCCCACTGCCAGTGCCAACCACTCATACCGTCTGGCACAGGACTTTGCATAAAAAAAAGGCATTTAATTTTTACACTTTAGTCTCATTTCAGTTGCTTTCCTGCTGCCAGTGTGTGTCAGGCCGACTTCCACAGACTGTAGTTTGCCCACTGTCAGTGCCCACCACTCATACCGGGAGGTACAGTAGCTTGCCGATAAATAAGGCATTTCATTTTTACACTTTAGTCTAATTTCAGTTGCTTGCCTGCTTCCGGTGTGTGTCAGGCCGACTTCCACAGACTGTAGTGTGCCCACTGCCAGTGCCAACCACTCATACCGGGTGGCACAGCAGCTTGCCGATAAATAAGGCATTACATTTTTACACTTTAGTCTATTTTCAGTTGCTTGCCTGCTGCCAGTGTGTGTCAGGCCGACTCCTACAGACTGTAGTGTGCCCACTGCCAGTGCCAACCACTCATACCGTGTGGCACAGGACTTTGCATAAAAAAGGTATTTAATTTTTACACTTTAGTCTAATTTCAGTTGCTTTCCTGCTGCCAGTGTGTGTCAGGCCGACTTCCACAGACTGTAGTGTGCCCACTGCCAGTGCCCACCACTCATACCGGGTGGAACAGTAGCTTGCCGATAAATAAGGCATTTAATTTTTACACTTTAGTCTAATTTCAGTTGCTTTCCTGTTGCCAGTGTGTGTCAGGCCGACTCCAACAGACTGTAGTGTGCCCACTGCCATTGCCCACCACTCATACCGGGTGTCACAGAAGCTTGCCGATAAATAAGGCATTTAATTTTTACACTTTAGTCTAATTTCAGTTGCTTGCCTGCTGCCAGTGTGTGTCAGGCCGACTTCTACATACTGTAATGTGCCCACTGCCAGTGCCAACCACTCATATCGGGTGGCACAGTAGCTTGCTGATAAATAAGGCATTTAATTTTTACACTTTAGTCTAATTTCAGTTGCTTGCCTGCTGCCAGTGTGTGTCAGGCTGACTCCTACAGACTGTAGGGTGCCCACTGCCAGTGCCCACCACTCATACTGGGTGTCACAGTAGCTTGCCGATAAATAAGGCATTTCATTTTTACAATTTAGTCTAATTTCAGTTGCTTGCCAGCTGTCAGTGTGTGTCAGGCCGACTTCCACAGACTGTAGTGTGCCCACTGCCAGTGCCCACCACTCATACCGGGTGGCACAGTAGCTTGCCGATAAATAAGGCATTTCATTTTTACACTTTAGTCTAATTTCAGTTGCTTGCCTGCTGCCAGTGTGTGTCAGGCCGACTCCTACGGACTGTAGTGTGCCCAATGCAAGTGCCAACCACTCATACCGTGTGGCACAGGACTTTGCATAAAAAAGGCATTTAATTTTTACACTTTAGTCTAATCTCAGTTGCTTTCCTGCTGCCAGTGTGTGTCAGGCCGACTTCCACAGACTGTAGTTTGCCCACTGCCAGTGCCCACCACTCATACCGGGTGGCACAGTAGCTTGCCGATAAATAAGGCATTTAATTTTTATACTTTAGTCTAATTTCAGTTGCTTGCCTGCTTCCAGTGTGTGTCAGGCCGACTTCTACAGACTGTAGTGTGCCCACTGCCAGTGCCCACCACTCATACCGGGTGGCACAGTAGCTTGCCGATAAATAAGGCATTTCATTTTTACACTTTAGTCTAATTTCAGTTGCTTGCCTGCTGTCCAGTGTGTGTCAGGCCGACTTCCACAGACTGTAGTGTGCCCACTGCCAGTGCCCACCACTCATACCGGGTGGCACAGTAGCTTGCCGATAAATAAGGCATTTAATTTTTACACTTTAGTCTAATTTCAGTTGCTTGCCTGCTGCCAGTGTGTGTCAGGCCGACTTCCACAGACTGTAGTGTGCCCACTGCCAGTGCCCACCACTCATACCGGGTGGCACAGTAGCTTGCCGATAAATAAGGCATTTAATTTTTACACTTTAGTCTAATTTCAGTTGCTTGCCTGCTGCCAGTGTGTGTCAGGCCGACTTCCACAGACTGTAGTGTGCCCACTGCCAGTGCCCACCACTCATACCGGGTGGCACAGTAGCTTGCCGATAAATAAGGCATTTAATTTTTACACTTTAGTCTAATTTCAGTTGCTTGCCTGCTTCCAGTGTGTGTCAGGCCGACTTCTACAGACTGTAGTGTGCCCACTGCCAGTGCCAACCACTCATACCGGGTGGCACAGTAGCTTGCCGATAAATAAGGCATTTAATTTTTACACTTTAGTCTAATTTCAGTTGCTTTCCTGCTGCCAGTGTGTGTCAGGCCGACTTCTACAGACTGTAGTGTGCCCACTGCCAGTGCCCACCACTCATACCGGGTGGCACAGTAGCTTGCCGATAAATAAGGCATTTAATTTTTACACTTTAGTCTAATTTCAGTTGCTTGCCTGCTGCCAGTGTGTGTCAGGCCGACTTCCACAGACTGTAGTGTGCCCACTGCCAGTGCCCACCACTCATACCGGGTGGCACAGTAGCTTGCCGATAAATAAGGCATTTAATTTTTACACTTTAGTCTAATTTCAGTTGCTTGCCTGCTGCCAGTGTGTGTCAGGCCGACTTCTACAGACTGTAGTGTGCCCACTGCCAGTGCCAACCACTCATACCGTGTGGCACAGGAGCTTTGCCGATAAAAAAGGCATTTAATTTTTACACTTTAGTCTAATTTCAGTTGCTTTCCTGCTGCCAGTGTGTGTCAGGCCGACTTCCACAGACTGTAGTGTGCCCACTGCCAGTGCCCACCACTCATACCGGGTGGCACAGTAGCTTGCCGATAAATAAGGCATTTAATTTTTACACTTTAGTCTAATTTCAGTTGCTTGCCTGCTGCCAGTGTGTGTCAGGCCGACTTCCTACAGACTGTAGTGTGCCCACTGCCAGTGCCCACCACTCATACCGGGTGGCACAGTAGCTTGCCGATAAATAAGGCATTTAATTTTTACACTTTAGTCTAATTTCAGTTGCTTGCCTGCTGTCAGTGTGTGTCAGGCCGACTTCCACAGACTGTAGTGTGCCCACTGCCAGTGCCCACCACTCATACCGGGTGGCACAGTAGCTTGCCGATAAATAAGGCATTTAATTTTTACACTTTAGTCTAATTTCAGTTGCTTGCCTGCTGCCAGTGTGTGTCAGGCCGACTCCAACAGACTGTAGTGTGCCCACTGCCAGTGCCCACCACTCATACCGGGTGTCACAGTAGCTTGCCGATAAATAAGGCATTTAATTTTTACACTTTAGTCTAATTTCAGTTGCTTGCCAGCTGTCAGTGTGTGTCAGGCCGACTTCCACAGACTGTAGTGTGCCCACTGCCAGTGCCCACCACTCATACCGGGTAGCACAGTAGCTTGCCGATAAATAAGGCATTTAATTTTTACACTTTAGTCTAATTTCAGTTGCTTGCCTGCTGCCAGTGTGTGTCAGGCCGACTTCTACAGACTGTAGTGTGCCCACTGCCAGTGCCAACCACTCATACCGTCTGGCACAGGACTTTGCATAAAAAAAGGCATTTAATTTTTACACTTTAGTCTCATTTCAGTTGCTTTCCTGCTGCCAGTGTGTGTCAGGCCGACTTCCACAGACTGTAGTTTGCCCACTGTCAGTGCCCACCACTCATACCGGGAGGCACAGTAGCTTGCCGATAAATAAGGCATTTCATTTTTACACTTTAGTCTAATTTCAGTTGCTTGCCTGCTTCCGGTGTGTGTCAGGCCGACTTCCACAGACTGTAGTGTGCCCACTGCCAGTGCCAACCACTCATACCGGGTGGCACAGCAGCTTGCCGATAAATAAGGCATTAAATTTTTACACTTTAGTCTATTTTCAGTTGCTTGCCTGCTGCCAGTGTGTGTCAGGCCGACTCCTACAGACTGTAGTGTGCCCACTGCCAGTGCCAACCACTCATACCGTGTGGCACAGGACTTTGCATAAAAAAAAGGTATTTAATTTTTACACTTTAGTCTAATTTCAGTTGCTTTCCTGCTGCCAGTGTGTGTCAGGCCGACTTCCACAGACTGTAGTGTGCCCACTGCCAGTGCCCACCACTCATACCGGGTGGAACAGTAGCTTGCCGATAAATAAGGCATTTAATTTTTACACTTTAGTCTAATTTCAGTTGCTTTCCTGTTGCCAGTGTGTGTCAGGCCGACTCCAACAGACTGTAGTGTGCCCACTGCCATTGCCCACCACTCATACCGGGTGTCACAGAAGCTTGCCGATAAATAAGGCATTTAATTTTTACACTTTAGTCTAATTTCAGTTGCTTGCCTGCTGCCAGTGTGTGTCAGGCCGACTTCTACATACTGTAATGTGCCCACTGCCAGTGCCAACCACTCATATCGGGTGGCACAGTAGCTTGCTGATAAATAAGGCATTTAATTTTTACACTTTAGTCTAATTTCAGTTGCTTGCCTGCTGCCAGTGTGTGTCAGGCCGACTCCTACAGACTGTAGGGTGCCCACTGCCAGTGCCCACCACTCATACTGGGTGTCACAGTAGCTTGCCGATAAATAAGGCATTTCATTTTTACAATTTAGTCTAATTTCAGTTGCTTGCCAGCTGTCAGTGTGTGTCAGGCCGACTTCCACAGACTGTAGTGTGCCCACTGCCAGTGCCCACCACTCATACCGGGTGGCACAGTAGCTTGCCGATAAATAAGGCATTTAATTTTTACACTTTAGTCTAATTTCAGTTGCTTGCCTGCTGCCAGTGTGTGTCAGGCCGACTCCTACGGACTGTAGTGTGCCCAATGCAAGTGCCAACCACTCATACCGTGTGGCACAGGACTTTGCATAAAAAAGGCATTTAATTTTTACACTTTAGTCTAATCTCAGTTGCTTTCCTGCTGCCAGTGTGTGTCAGGCCGACTTCCACAGACTGTAGTTTGCCCACTGCCAGTGCCCACCACTCATACCGGGTGGCACAGTAGCTTGCCGATAAATAAGGCATTTAATTTTTATACTTTAGTCTAATTTCAGTTGCTTGCCTGCTTCCAGTGTGTGTCAGGCCGACTTCTACAGACTGTAGTGTGCCCACTGCCAGTGCCCACCACTCATACCGGGTGGCACAGTAGCTTGCCGATAAATAAGGCATTTAATTTTTACACTTTAGTCTAATTTCAGTTGCTTGCCTGCTGCCAGTGTGTGTCAGGCCGACTTCTACAGACTGTAGTGTGCCCACTGCCAGTGCCAACCACTCATACCGGGTGGCACAGTAGCTTGCCGATAAATAAGGCATTTAATTTTTACACTTTAGTCTAATTTCAGTTGCTTGCCTGCTGCCAGTGTGTGTCAGGCCGACTTCCACAGACTGTAGTGTGCCCACTGCCAGTGCCCACCACTCATACCGGGTGGCACAGTAGCTTGCCGATAAATAAGGCATTTAATTTTTACACTTTAGTCTAATTTCAGTTGCTTGCCTGCTGCCAGTGTGTGTCAGGCCGACTCCTACAGACTGTAGTGTGCCCACTGCCAGTGCCAACCACTCATACCGTGTGGCACAGGACTTTGCATAAAAAAGGCATTTAATTTTTACACTTTAGTCTAATTTCAGTTGCTTTCCTGCTGCCAGTGTGTGTCAGGCCGACTTCCACAGACTGTAGTGTGCCCACTGCCAGTGCCCACCACTCATACCGGGTGGCACAGTAGCTTGCCGATAAATAAGGCATTTAATTTTTACACTTTAGTCTAATTTCAGTTGCTTTCCTGCTGCCAGTGTGTGTCAGGCCGACTTCTACAGACTGTAGTGTGCCCACTGCCAGTGCCCACCACTCATACCGGGTGTCACAGAAGCTTGCCGATAAATAAGGCATTTAATTTTTACACTTTAGTCTAATTTCAGTTGCTTGCCTGCTGCCAGTGTGTGTCAGGCCGACTTCTACAGACTGTAGTGTGCCCACTGCCAGTGCCAACCACTCATACCGGGTGGCACAGTAGCTTGCTGATAAATAAGGCATTTAATTTTTACACTTTAGTCTAATTTCAGTTGCTTGCCTGCTGCCAGTGTGTGTCAGGCCGACTTCCACAGACTGTAGTGTGCCCACTGCCAGTGCCCACCACTCATACCGGGTGGCACAGTAGCTTGCCGATAAATAAGGCATTTAATTTTTACACTTTAGTCTAATTTCAGTTGCTTGCCTGCTGCCAGTGTGTGTCAGGCCGACTCCACAGACTGTAGTGTGCCCACTGCCAGTGCCCACCACTCATACCGGGTGGCACAGTAGCTTGCCGATAAATAAGGCATTTAATTTTTACACTTTAGTCTAATTTCAGTTGCTTGCCTGCTGCCAGTGTGTGTCAGGCCGACTTCCACAGACTGTAGTGTGCCCACTGCCAGTGCCCACCACTCATACCGGGTGGCACAGTAGCTTGCCGATAAATAAGGCATTTAATTTTTACACTTTAGTCTAATTTCAGTTGCTTGCCTGCTGCCAGTGTGTGTCAGGCCGACTTCTACAGACTGTAGTGTGCCCACTGCCAGTGCCAACCACTCATACCGTCTGGCACAGGACTTTGCCGATAAAAAAGGCATTTAATTTTTACACTTTAGTCTAATTTCAGTTGCTTTCCTGCTGCCAGTGTGTGTCAGGCCGACTTCCACAGACTGTAGTTTGCCCACTGCCAGTGCCCACCACTCATACCGGGTGGCACAGTAGCTTGCCGATAAATAAGGCATTTCATTTTTACACTTTAGTCTAATTTCAGTTGCTTGCCTGCTGCCAGTGTGTGTCAGGCCGACTTCCACAGACTGTAGTGTGCCCACTGCCAGTGCCAACCACTCATACCGGGTGGCACAGTAGCTTGCCGATAAATAAGGCATTTAATTTTTACACTTTAGTCTATTTTCAGTTGCTTGCCTGCTGCCAGTGTGTGTCAGGCCGACTCCTACAGACTGTAGTGTGCCCACTGCCAGTGCCAACCACTCATACCGTGTGGCACAGGACTTTGCATAAAAAAAGGTATTTAATTTTTACACTTTAGTCTAATTTCAGTTGCTTTCCTGCTGCCAGTGTGTGTCAGGCCGACTTCCACAGACTGTAGTGTGCCCACTGCCAGTGCCCACCACTCATACCGGGTGGAACAGTAGCTTGCCGATAAATAAGGCATTTAATTTTTACACTTTAGTCTAATTTCAGTTGCTTTCCTGTTGCCAGTGTGTGTCAGGCCGACTCCAACAGACTGTAGTGTGCCCACTGCCATTGCCCACCACTCATACCGGGTGTCACAGAAGCTTGCCGATAAATAAGGCATTTAATTTTTACACTTTAGTCTAATTTCAGTTGCTTGCCTGCTGCCAGTGTGTGTCAGGCCGACTTCTACATACTGTAATGTGCCCACTGCCAGTGCCAACCACTCATATCGGGTGGCACAGTAGCTTGCTGATAAATAAGGCATTTAATTTTTACACTTTAGTCTAATTTCAGTTGCTTGCCTGCTGCCAGTGTGTGTCAGGCTGACTCCTACAGACTGTAGGGTGCCCACTGCCAGTGCCCACCACTCATACTGGGTGTCACAGTAGCTTGCCGATAAATAAGGCATTTCATTTTTACACTTTAGTCTAATTTCAGTTGCTTGCCAGCTGTCAGTGTGTGTCAGGCCGACTTCCACAGACTGTAGTGTGCCCACTGCCAGTGCCCACCACTCATACCGGGTGGCACAGTAGCTTGCCGATAAATAAGGCATTTCATTTTTACACTTTAGTCTAATTTCAGTTGCTTGCCTGCTGCCAGTGTGTGTCAGGCCGACTCCTACGGACTGTAGTGTGCCCAATGCAAGTGCCAACCACTCATACCGTGTGGCACAGGACTTTGCATAAAAAAGGCATTTAATTTTTACACTTTAGTCTAATCTCAGTTGCTTTCCTGCTGCCAGTGTGTGTCAGGCCGACTTCCACAGACTGTAGTTTGCCCACTGCCAGTGCCCACCACTCATACCGGGTGGCACAGTAGCTTGCCGATAAATAAGGCATTTAATTTTTATACTTTAGTCTAATTTCAGTTGCTTGCCTGCTTCCAGTGTGTGTCAGGCCGACTTCTACAGACTGTAGTGTGCCCACTGCCAGTGCCCACCACTCATACCGGGTGGCACAGTAGCTTGCCGATAAATAAGGCATTTCATTTTTACACTTTAGTCTAATTTCAGTTGCTTGCCTGCTGCCAGTGTGTGTCAGGCCGACTTCCACAGACTGTAGTGTGCCCACTGCCAGTGCCCACCACTCATACCGGGTGGCACAGTAGCTTGCCGATAAATAAGGCATTTCATTTTTACACTTTAGTCTAATTTCAGTTGCTTGCCTGCTGCCAGTGTGTGTCAGGCCGACTTCCACAGACTGTAGTGTGCCCACTGCCAGTGCCAACCACTCATACCGGGTGGCACAGTAGCTTGCCGATAAATAAGGCATTTACATTTTTACACTTTAGTCTAATTTCAGTTGCTTGCCTGCTGCCAGTGTGTGTCAGGCCGACTTCTACAGACTGTAGTGTGCCCACTGCCAGTGCCCACCACTCATACCGTGTGGCACAGGACTTTGCATAAAAAAAAAGGCATTACATTTTTACACTTTAGTCTAATTTCAGTTGCTTTCCTGCTGCCAGTGTGTGTCAGGCCGACTTCCACAGACTGTAGTGTGCCCACTGCCAGTGCCCACCACTCATACCGGGTGGAACAGTAGCTTGCCGATAAATAAGGCATTTAATTTTTACACTTTAGTCTAATTTCAGTTGCTTGCCTGCTGCCAGTGTGTGTCAGGCCGACTCCTACAGACTGTAGTGTGCCCACTGCCAGTGCCCACCACTCATACCGGGTGTCACAGTAGCTTGCCGATAAATAAGGCATTTAATTTTTACACTTTAGTCTAATTTCAGTTGCTTGCCTGCTGCCAGTGTGTGTCAGGCCGACTTCTACAGACTGTAGTGTGCCCACTGCCAGTGCCAACCACTCATACCGGGTGGCACAGTAGCTTGCTGATAAATAAGGCATTTAATTTTTACACTTTAGTCTAATTTCAGTTGCTTGCCTGCTGCCAGTGTGTGTCAGGCCGACTCCTACAGACTGTAGTGTGCCCACTGCCAGTGCCCACCACTCATACCGGGTGTCACAGTAGCTTGCCGATAAATAAGGCATTTCATTTTTACAATTTAGTCTAATTTCAGTTGCTTGCCAGCTGTCAGTGTGTGTCAGGCCGACTTCCACAGACTGTAGTGTGCCCACTGCCAGTGCCCACCACTCATACCGGGTGGCACAGTAGCTTGCCGATAAATAAGGCATTTAATTTTTACACTTTAGTCTAATTTCAGTTGCTTGCCTGCTGCCAGTGTGTGTCAGGCCGACTCCTACAGACTGTAGTGTGCCCACTGCCAGTGCCAACCACTCATACCGGGTGGCACAGGAGCTTTGCCGATAAAAAAGGCATTTAATTTTTACACTTTAGTCTAATTTCAGTTGCTTTCCTGCTGCCAGTGTGTGTCAGGCCGACTTCCACAGACTGTAGTTTGCCCACTGCCAGTGCCCACCACTCATACCGGGTGGCACAGTAGCTTGCCGATAAATAAGGCATTTAATTTTTACACTTTAGTCTAATTTCAGTTGCTTGCCTGCTTCCAGTGTGTGTCAGGCCGACTTCTACAGACTGTAGTGTGCCCACTGCCAGTGCCCACCACTCATACCGGGTGGCACAGTAGCTTGCCGATAAATAAGGCATTTCATTTTTACACTTTAGTCTAATTTCAGTTGCTTGCCTGCTGTCAGTGTGTGTCAGGCCGACTTCCACAGACTGTAGTGTGCCCACTGCCAGTGCCCACCACTCATACCGGGTGGCACAGTAGCTTGCCGATAAATAAGGCATTTCATTTTTACACTTTAGTCTAATTTCAGTTGCTTGCCTGCTGCCAGTGTGTGTCAGGCCGACTTCCACAGACTGTAGTGTGCCCACTGCCAGTGCCAACCACTCATACCGGGTGGCACAGCAGCTTTGCCGATAAATAAGGCATTTAATTTTTACACTTTAGTCTAATTTCAGTTGCTTGCCTGCTGCCAGTGTGTGTCAGGCCGACTTCCACAGACTGTAGTGTGCCCACTGCCAGTGCCCACCACTCATACCGGGTGGCACAGTAGCTTGTGCGATAAATAAGGCATTTAATTTTTACACTTTAGTCTAATTTCAGTTGCTTGCCTGCTGCCAGTGTGTGTCAGGCCGACTTCTACAGACTGTAGTGTGCCCACTGCCAGTGCCCACCACTCATACCGGGTGGCACAGTAGCTTGCCGATAAATAAGGCATTTAATTTTTACACTTTAGTCTAATTTCAGTTGCTTGCCTGCTGCCAGTGTGTGTCAGGCCGACTTCTACAGACTGTAGTGTGCCCACTGCCAGTGCCCACCACTCATACCGGGTGGCACAGTAGCTTGCCGATAAATAAGGCATTTAATTTTTACACTTTAGTCTAATTTCAGTTGCTTGCCTGCTGCCAGTGTGTGTCAGGCCGACTTCTACATACTGTAATGTGCCCACTGCCAGTGCCAACCACTCATATCGGGTGGCACAGTAGCTTGCTGATAAATAAGGCATTTAATTTTTACACTTTAGTCTAATTTCAGTTGCTTGCCTGCTGCCAGTGTGTGTCAGGCTGACTCCTACAGACTGTAGGGTGCCCACTGCCAGTGCCCACCACTCATACTGGGTGTCACAGTAGCTTGCCGATAAATAAGGCATTTCATTTTTACAATTTAGTCTAATTTCAGTTGCTTGCCAGCTGTCAGTGTGTGTCAGGCCGACTTCCACAGACTGTAGTGTGCCCACTGCCAGTGCCCACCACTCATACCGGGTGGCACAGCAGCTTGCCGATAAATAAGGCATTTAATTTTTACACTTTAGTCTAATTTCAGTTGCTTGCCTGCTGCCAGTGTGTGTCAGGCCGACTCCTACAGACTGTAGTGTGCCCAATGCAAGTGCCAACCACTCATACCGTGTGGCACAGGACTTTGCATAAAAAAAAGGCATTTAATTTTTACACTTTAGTCTAATTTCAGTTGCTTTCCTGCTGCCAGTGTGTGTCAGGCCGACTTCCACAGACTGTAGTTTGCCCACTGCCAGTGCCCACCACTCATACCGGGTGGCACAGTAGCTTGCCGATAAATAAGGCATTTAATTTTTATACTTTAGTCTAATTTCAGTTGCTTGCCTGCTTCCAGTGTGTGTCAGGCCGACTTCTACAGACTGTAGTGTGCCCACTGCCAGTGCCCACCACTCATACCGGGTGGCACAGTAGCTTGCCGATAAATAAGGCATTTCATTTTTACAATTTAGTCTAATTTCAGTTGCTTGCCAGCTGTCAGTGTGTGTCAGGCCGACTTCCACAGACTGTAGTGTGCCCACTGCCAGTGCCCACCACTTATACCGGGTGGCACAGTAGCTTGCCGATAAATAAGGCATTTCATTTTTACACTTTAGTCTAATTTCAGTTGCTTGCCTGCTGCCAGTGTGTGTCAGGCCGACTCCTATGGACTGTAGTGTGCCCAATGCAAGTGACAACCACTCATACCGTGTGGCACAGGACTTTGCATAAAAAAAAGGCATTTAATTTTTACACTTTAGTCTAATTTCAGTTGCTTTCCTGCTGCCAGTGTGTGTCAGGCCGACTTCCACAGACTGTAGTTTGTCCACTGCCAGTGCCCACCACTCATACCGGGTGGCACAGTAGCTTGCCGATAAATAAGGCATTTAATTTTTATACTTTAGTCTAATTTCAGTTGCTTGCCTGCTTCCAGTGTGTGTCAGGCCGACTTCTACAGACTGTAGTGTGCCCACTGCCAGTGCCCATCACTCATACCGGGTGGCACAGTAGCTTGCCGATAAATGAGGCATTTAATTTTTACACTTTAGTCTAATTTCAGTTGCTTGCCTGCTTCCAGTGTGTGTCAGGCCGACTTCTACAGACTGTAGTGTGCCCACTGCCAGTGCCAACCACAGTAGCTTGCCGATAAATAAGGCATTTAATTTTTACACTTTAGTCTAATTTCAGTTGCTTGCCTGCTGCCAGTGTGTGTCAGGCCGACTTCCACAGACTGTAGTGTGCCCACTGCCAGTGCCCACCACTCATACCGGGTGGCACAGTAGCTTGCCGATAAAGAGGCATTTAATTTTTACACTTTAGTCTAATTTCAGTTGCTTTCCTGCTGCCAGTGTGTCAGTCCGACTTCCACAGACTGTAGTTTGCCCACTGCCAGTGCCCACCACTCATACTGGGTGGCACAGTAGCTTGCCGATAAATAAGGCATTTAATTTTTACACTTTAGTCTAATTTCAGTTGCTTGCCTGCTTCCAGTGTGTGTCAGGCCGACTTCTACAGACTGTAGTGTGCCCACTGCCAGTGCCAACCACAGTAGCTTGCCGATAAATAAGGCATATAATTTTTACACTTTAGTCTAATTTCAGTTGCTTGCCTGCTGCCAGTGTGTGTCAGGCCGACTCCTACAGACTGTAGTGTGCCCACTGCCAGTGCCAACCATTCATACCGTCTGGCACAGGACTTTGCATAAAAAAAAGGCATTTAATTTTTACACTTTAGTCTAATTTCAGTTGCTTTCCTGCTGCCAGTGTGTGTCAGGCCGACTTCCACAGACTGTAGTTTGCCCACTGTCAGTGCCCACCACTCATACCGGGAGGCACAGTAGCTTGCCGATAAATAAGGCATTTCATTTTTACACTTTAGTCTATTTTCAGTTGCTTGCCTGCTGCCAGTGTGTGTCAGGCCGACTCCTACAGACTGTAGTGTGCCCACTGCCAGTGCCAACCACTCATACCGTGTGGCACAGGACTTTGCATAAAAAAAAAGGTATTTTATTTTTACACTTTAGTCTAATTTCAGTTGCTTTCCTGCTGCCAGTGTTTGTCAGGCCGACTTCCACAGACTGTAGTGTGCCCACTGCCAGTGCCCACCACTCATACCGGGTGGAACAGTAGCTTGCCGATAAATAAGGCATTTAATTTTTACACTTTAGTCTAATTTCAGTTGCTTTCCTGTTGCCAGTGTGTGTCAGGCCGACTCCTACAGACTGTAGTGTGCCCACTGCCATTGCCCACCACTCATACCGGGTGTCACAGAAGCTTGCCGATAAATAAGGCATTTAATTTTTACACTTTAGTCTAATTTCAGTTGCTTGCCTGCTGCCAGTGTGTGTCAGGCCGACTTCTACATACTGTAATGTGCCCACTGCCAGTGCCAACCACTCATATCGGGTGGCACAGTAGCTTGCTGATAAATAAGGCATTTCATTTTTACAATTTAGTCTAATTTCAGTTGCTTGCCAGCTGTCAGTGTGTGTCAGGCCGACTTCCACAGACTGTAGTGTGCCCACTGCCAGTGCCAACCACTCATACCGTGTGGCACAGTAGCTTGCCGATAAATAAGGCATTTAATTTTTACACTTTAGTCTAATTTCAGTTGCTTGCCTGCTGCCAGTGTGTGTCAGGCCGACTCCTACAGACTGTAGTGTGCCCACTGCCATTGCCCACCACTCATACCGAGTGTCACAGTAGCTTGCCGATAAATAGGGCATTTAATTTTTACACTTTAGTCTAATTTCAGTTGCTTGCCAGCTGTCAGTGTGTGTCAGGCCGACTTCTACAGACTGTAGTGTGCCCACTGCCAGTGCCAACCACTCATACCGTGTGGCACAGGACTTTGCATAAAAAAAGGCATTTAATTTTTACACTTTAGTCTAATTTCAGTTGCTTTCCTGCTGCCAGTGTGTCAGTCCGACTTCCACAGACTGTAGTTTGCCCACTGCCAGTGCCCACCACTCATACTGGGTGGCACAGTAGCTTGCCGATAAATAAGGCATTTAATTTTTACACTTTAGTCTAATTTCAGTTGCTTGCCTGCTTCCAGTGTGTGTCAGGCCGACTTCTACAGACTGTAGTGTGCCCACTGCCAGTGCCAACCACAGTAGCTTGCCGATAAATAAGGCATTTCATTTTTACACTTTAGTCTATTTTCAGTTGCTTGCCTGCTGCCAGTGTGTGTCAGGCCGACTCCTACAGACTGTAGTGTGCCCACTGCCAGTGCCCACCACTCATACCGTCTGGCACAGGAGCTTTGCCGATAAAAAAGGCATTTAATTTTTACACTTTAGTCTAATTTCAGTTGCTTTCCTTCTGCCAGTGTGTGTCAGGCCGACTCCTACAGACTGTAGTGTGCCCACTGCCAGTGCCCACCACTCATACCGGGTGTCACAGTAGCTTGCTGATAAATAAGGCATTTCATTTTTACACTTTAGTCTAATTTCAGTTGCTTGCCTGCTGCCAGTGTGTGTCAGGCCGACTTCCACAGACTGTAGTGTGCCCACTGCCAGTGCCCACCACTCATACTGGGTGGCACAGTAGCTTGCTGATAAATAAGGCATTTAATTTTTACACTTTAGTCTAATTTCAGTTGCTTGCCTGCTGCCAGTGTGTGTCAGGCCGAATTCCACAGACCGTAGTGTGCCCACTGCCAGTGCCCACCACTCATACTGAGTGGCACAGTACCTAGCATGCGTAATACCACTTATCTAAAAAAAAAATGACAGTCAGAGGCAGGCTACACCGCAGGGGCCATCGTGGTCGTGGTGCTGTGATTTCCACTGGCCCTGGAATAATGCCCAGTGTTCAGAGGCCACGTACCCTGAACCCGAAAAATTCTGAGGACATAGTTGACTAGCTTAGACAGGATACCCAATCTTCAACAGCTTCCACTATAAACCTTGACGCACCATCCTCCTCCAGCTCAGCTTCGGTCACCTGCTCTCAAGTTACCACTCTCCCGCCCGCCGCCACCACCACCACTACCACCACAGCCACCACAGCCACTTCACTTGATCCGTCAGAGGAGTTATTTGCACATCAGTTGGATGCAATTAGTGATGCGCAACCATTATTGCCAGATGATGTAGATTACAGGGATATGTCTCAGTCAGGCAGGATTACACATTGACTTTACAGTGTGATGATGATGATGATGATGTTGTACCCACTGCTGCTTTCTTTGCTGAGGTGTCAGATACAAGTGAAGCGGTTGATGATGACCATGTGTCAACGGATGCCACGTGGGTGCCTGCTCGAAGAGAAGAAGATGGGGAAAGTTCAGAAGGGGAGATAGAGAAAAGAAGGAGACGAGTTGGAAGCAGTGGGAGGTCGTCGCAAGGAGTTAGTGGCACAGTCAGACAACATGTATCGGCACCCGAGGTCAGCCAGACATTACGCCAGTCAAAGCATGCTGTTGCTACCACCAGAATGCCATCATTGCAAAGCTCAGCAGTGTGGCATTTTTTTTGTGTGTCTGCCACTGATAACAGCAATGCCATTTGCAACCTGTGCCAAAAGAAACTGAGTCGTGGGAAGTGCAACACCCACCTCTGTACAACTGCTTTGCGAAGGCACATGATCTCACATCACAAACACCAATGGGATTAACACATGCGTACAAGCAGCACACAAACTCAAAGCCACCATCCTCCTCCTGGTCCAGCATCTTCATCCACGTCAACCACTGCTGTCCTCCTTGCCCCCTCTCAACCACCCGCCGCTCCGCCTCTCACCTTCAGCAGTTCCATCTCATCTGCCCACAGTCAGGTGTCTGTTAAGGAAATGTTTGAGCGTAAGAAGCCAATGTCACAGAGTCATCCCCTTGCCCGGCGAATGACAGCTGGCTTGACAGAACTCTTAGCCCACCAGCTTTTACCATACCAGCTGGTGGAGTCTGAGGCCTTCAAAAAATTTGTCGCTATTGGGACACCACAGTGGAAGGTACCCGGACGAAATTGTTTTTCAAAAAAGGCAATCCCAAACCTCTACTATGTTATTGAAAAGGAAGACATGGCATGTCTGGCATACAGTGTTGGGGCAATGGTCCATCTAACCACTGATACCTGGTCTGCAAAGCACGGTCAGGGCAGGTATATCACGTACACTGCGCATTGGGTCAAACTGCTGACGGCTTCAAGCATGGAATGCGTGGCTCCGCAGCGGAGTTGGTGACACCGCCACGACTTGCAGGCAGGTCTACTGCCACCTCCTCTATTCCTTCTCCATCCTCTTCGATATCCTCCTCGGCTGAGTCCTCTTCTTCAGCGGCATCTGGCTGCACATCAACTGAATCCCCCCAGCTCCCCAGGGGCTATTCCACATCCCGGATACGACAGTGTCACGCTGTCTTGGGGTTGACTTGCCTGAAAGCAGAGAGCCACACAGGACCAGCACTCCTGTCCTCCCTGAACGCACAGGTGGATCAGTGGCTGACACCGCACCAACTGGAGATCGGCAAAGTGGTGTGTGACAATGGAACAAATTTGTTGTCGGCATTGAATTTGGGCAAGTTGTCACATGTGACGTGCATGGCACATGTGTTGAATCTCATCGTACAACGCCCTGTGTCTAAGTACCCAGGCTTACAGGACGTCCTCAAGCAGGCCAGGAAGGTGTGTGGCCATTTCAGGCGTTCCTACACGGCCATGGCGCACTTTTCCAAAATTCAGCGGCGAAACAACATGCCAGTGAGGCGCTTGATTTGCGACAGCCCGACACGTTGGAATTCCAACAAGAAAAAGCCGTCAACGAGTATTTGTATGACCGGGGTGCTAGGACAGCCTCTGCGGAGCTGGGAATTTTTTTGCCACGTTACTGGATGCTCATGCGCAATGCCTGTAGGCTCATGCGTCCTTTTAAGGAGGTGACAAACCTAGTCAGTCGCACCGAAGGCACCATCAGTGACCTCACCCCTTTTGTTTTCTTCCTGGAGCATGCCCTGCGAAGAGTGCTGGATCAGGCTGTAGATGAGCGTAAAGAGGAAGAGTTGTGGTCACCATCACCACCAGAAACAGCCTTGTCATCATCGCTTGCCGGACCTGCGGCAACGCTGGAAGAGGAGTATGAGGAAGAGGAGTCAGAGGAGGAATGTGGCTTTGAGGAGGAGGAAGACCAACCACAGCAGGCACCCCAGGGTGCTCGTTGTTGTCACCTATCTAGGACCCATGGTGTTGCACGTGGCTGGGGGGAAGAACAGACGGTCAATGACATCAGTCAAGACGAGGAACGGGAAATGAGTAGCTCTGCATCCAACCTTGTGCAAATGGGGTCTTTAATGCTGTCATGTCTGTTGAGGGACCCTCGTATAAAAAGGATGAAGGAGAATGACCTGTACTGGGTGGCCACGCTACTAGACCCCCGGTATAAGCAGAAAGTGGCAGAAATGTTACCAAATTACCGAAAGTCGGAAAGGATGCAGCAGTTCAAAACCAAACTAAAAAATATGCTTTACACAGCTTATAAGGGGGATGTCACAGCACAACGGGAATCTAACAGGGGAAGAGGTGAATGTAATCCTCCTCCTACCACGGCGGCAAGGACTGGATGATTTACAGATGTGTTGTTGATGGAGGACATGCGGAGCTTTTTCAGTCCTACACATCGCCACAGCCCTTCGGGATCCAGCCTTAGAGAACCACTCGACCGACAGGTAGCAGACTCCCTCGCCTTAACAGCACATATCGACACTCTGAGGAGCGATGAACCCCTTGATTACTGGGTGTGTAGGCTTAACCTGTGGCCTGAGCTATCCCAGTTTGCGATAGAACTTCTGGCCTGCCCTGCTTCAAGTGTCCTGTCAGAAAGGACCTTCAGTGCAGCAGGAGGCATTGTCACTGACAAGAGAAGTCGCCTCGGTCAAAAAAGTGTTGATTACCTCACCTTCATAAAGATGAATGAGGCATGGATCCCGAAGGGACTGACAGTGGGGGATACGTTTGACTAACAAAAGGCCTGATGACATGCCTTGGCCTCAAAATGGTCCCCACGCTGCTGTATTTAATGTGTGCATACCGGATGACTTTTGTGAATTCTCCGCCACCAACTAGAGTTCAAGCCGCAATGTTTTAGTCACTTTTCTGCCTGGAAAACATCAATTTTTCCGGCCACTGCTACAACAGCGGCTGCAACAATGCCGTTATTTTTCAGGCATGAGTACATGCTTAATTTTTCTGTCCTATGGTGCAGCACTGTGGCTGCAAAAACAAAACAAAAAAAAAAGGCACATATAAGTGTCAATTTCCCTTCGTGATCGTTACCTTGTTGTGGTGAAGGGGCTTGCGTATCACAATGAAGCAATCATCACCTCTATAAGTGTTTTGGCAATGTTGCCACACCCCAGATGATAAGGCCGTTGCTTCATTATGGTCAACCAAAAGCGATCGGACGGCTGGATAATATTTAATAGAAAAAAACTTTAATTTACCTTTTTTTTTAAGTTGTATGAGTTTTTAATACTGTAACGGGATTAGCTTCTGGGATCGCCGTCTCCTGGGATAGACGGGCGCTATAGGCACATTAGTCACAGTCCAGTCCACGCAAGTTTGATGCAACTGGCCTCAGCCAGTTTTATTGATGTTTGCAGGTCAAAATATAAAACAAAAACAGTTCAAGAATAAATGAAATACCTGGCCGTCTGGCCGCTACGTCTAAACAAGAAGTAGTTCCTCACTACATGAGACTGAGCCTTGTGCCCAGCTCCATCAACAAAACACACAGTTTGTTTTACTCACAGCAGAGTTGTTCCCAGGAGCAGAGACCACAGCTAGTGAGCTGTCTGCCCTTATATAGCTCACCCAGGTTCCAGGTGATTAGCCACAGTTACCCTGAATACCTGGAGTGGCTAATTGGAGCAGAGACCCACCCAACTCTCCCTGCTCCAAGCAGCCAGGCCCTTCTAACCAGGTTTTTAACAAAACCCTTGCAATGGGAAAACCTAGTTTTCCTTGCTGTCAATTCCCTGGCTGCTTTTAGAACGTATAAGACAGGAACCTAGGTGAAATGTATACTCCTTCTACCACTTTCCCCATGGTCCTGTCACAATACATAAAATAAAAAATCATAATAAAGTCTCTTAATAGTTTATTAGAAATAATGCAGACAATTAAAAAAATCCCTACCAATTCCAATACGAAGCACAGAGCTCAGAACTAAATTATTTCATGATGTCGTAATGGTTCGTTAATTCGACAATGGTTAATCAATTCGACACACGTCCCCGGATAGGGTACGTAACAGGGATTAAACTGATAGGAATAGTACTAGTTAAGACACTACTCATATAGGGTGTCACAGCACATTGCTCTGTGCATGCGCAGTGCCCCAATTTGGGAGTAAGAGGATCGACCAAAGCTGCTTTTTCCATCTCACGGTTCCTAAAATCAATTCAGTTTGGTGTATGAGAGTTTGGTCACTGTGAAGGCAATCGAAGGTACCCGGCCTAAATTTTTTTTCACAAAAGGCAATCCCTGATATGGGACGTAACAGGGATTAAACTGATGAGAATAGTACTACAGAAAATACCACTCATATGGGGTGTGACAGTAAATTGCCCGGCGCAGACGCAGTGACCATGGATTAAAACAAAGGGGAGGGAGCCAGCGTTTTTTAAACCATCTCCCCGTTCGAAAAATCAATTCAATAAATGGACCCCAGATTGGGGACGTTAGAGGGATTTAACTGATGAGAATAGTACTACAGAAAATACCACTCATATAGGGTGTGACAGTAAATTGCACGGTGCAGATGCAGTGACCGTGGATTAAAACAAAGGGGAGGGAGCCAGCGTTTTTTTTACCATCTCCCCATTCGAAAAATCAATTCAATAAATGGACCCCAGATTGGGGACGTTAGAGGGATTAAACTGATGAGAATAGTACTACAGAAAATACCACTCATATCGGGTGTGACAGTAAATTGCACGGCGCAGATGCAGTGACCGTGGATTAAAACAAAGGGGAGGGAGCCAGCGTTTTTTTAACCATCTCCCGGTTCGAAAAATCAATTCAATTCACCTTTCGGGGACCCTTGGTGTTGTACGTGGCTGGGTGGAGGAAGAAACCTTCAATGACATCACCGGGATATGGCTAGCTTGGTATCCAACCTTGTGCAAATGGGGAGTTTGCGGTTGTGCAAATGGACTATTTGCGGTTGTTTGCGGTGCATTAAAAGGGGAGTTTGGTCTGTCAATGTCTGTGAAGCGGGCGTAAACCCTTACACTACCTGATCAATACAACATCATACCTGATCGTATACACACACTGGATGTTTTAAAGCATGTTATAACAAACAATTTAGGAATGTTAGTTGATTTATGCCCTTCATGGATTAAAACGCAACTCTGTTTCCACTACGTAATTTTCCATGGGAGTTTTGCCATGGATCCCCATCTGGCATGCCACAGTCCAGGTGTTAGTCCCCTTGAAACAACTTTTCCATCACTATTGTGGCCAGAAAGAGTCCCTGTGGGTTTTAAAATTTGCCTGCATATTGAAGTCTATGGCGGTTCGCCGTTTCACCCGTACGCGAACATTTGCGGAAGTTCGCGTTTGCCATTCGCGAATGGACAATTTTATGTTCGCGACATCACTAGTCTGGGTGCCAGGGGCCTAACTTACTGAAAATTCACCTGTTCCATTGGTGGGTGACATTAACCTCTTTTTGCCATGAATGAACCTCTACTCCGTCTGGGTGCCAGGGGCCTAACTTACTGAAAATTGCCTGTTCCATTGGTGGGTGATATTAACCTCTTTTTGCCATGAATGAACCTCTTCTCTGTCTGGGTGCCAGGGGCCTAACTTACTGAAAATCGCCTGTTCCATTGATGGGTCACATTAACCTCTTATTGCCGTGATTAAACCTCTCCTCTGTCTGGGTGCCGGGGTGTCTAACTTACTGAAAATCGCCTGTTCCATTGGTGGGTGACATTAACCTCTTATTGCCGTGAATAAATCTCTCCTCTGTCTGGGTCTCAGGGGCCTACATTTATGTAAATCGCCTGTTCCATTGGAGGGTGACATTAACCTATTATTGCCATGAATAAACCTCTCCTCTGTCTGGGTGTCAGGGTCTTACATTTCTGCAAATCACCTGTTCAATTGGTGGGTGACATTAACCTCTGTTTGCTGTGAATATACCTCTCCTTTGTCTGGTGCCAGGGGCCTAACTTACTGAAAATTCGCCTGTTCCATTGGTGGGTGACACTAACCTCTTATTGCCATGAATGAACCTCTACTCCATCTGGGCGCCAGGGGCCTAACTTACTGAAAGTTGTCTGTTCCATTGGTGGGTGACATTAACCTCTTTTTGCCGTGAATGAACCTCTCCTCTGTCTGGGTGCCAGGGGCCTAACTTACTGAAAATCGACTGTTCCATTGGTGAGTGACTTTAACCTCTTATTGCCGTGAATAAACCTCTCCTCTGTCTGGGTGCCAGGGATCTAACTTACTGAAAATCGCCTGTTCCATTGGTGGTTGACAATAACCTCTTATTGCCATGAATAAACCTCTCCTCTGTCTGGGTGCCAGGGGCCTACATTTCTGCAAATCGCCTGTTCCATTGGTGGGTGACATTAACCTCTGTTTGCCGTGAATGTAACTCTCCTTTGTCTGGGTGCCAGGGGCCTAACTTACTGAAAATTTGCCTGTTCCATTGGTGGGTGACACTAACCTCTTTTTGCCGTGAATGAACCTCTACTCCGTCTGGGCGCCAGGGGCCTAACTTACTGAAAATTACCTGTTCCATTGGTGGGTGACATTAACCTCTTTTTGCCGTGAATGAACCTCTCCTCTGTCTGGGTGGCAGGGGTCTAACTTACTGAAAATTGCCTGTTCCATTGGTGGGTGACGTTAACCTCTTATTGCCGTGAATAAACCTCTCCTCTGTCTGGTGTGCCAGGGGCCTACATTTTTGGTGGGTGACATTAAACTCTTATTGCCGTTAATAAACCTTTCCTCTGTCTGGGTGCCAGGGGCCTATATTTCTGAAAATTATCCGTTCCATTGGTGGGTGACATTAACCTCTTATTTCCCTGAATAAAACTCTCCTATTTCTGGGTGCCAGGGATCTAACTTACTGAATATCGCCTGTTCCATTGGTGGGTGACATTAACCTCTTATTGCCGTGAACAAACCTTTCCTCTGTCTGGGTGCCTGGTACCTACATTTTTGTAAATCTCCTGTTCCATTAGTGGGTGACATTAAACTCTTTTTGCCATGAATGAACCTCTCTGTCTGGGTGACGGGCCTAAGTTACTGAAAATCGCCTGTTCCATTGGTGGTTGATATTAACCTCTTATTGTCATGAATGAACCTCTCCTCTGTCTGGGTGACAGGGGCCTAACTTACTGAAAATCGCCTGTTTAATTGGTGGATGACATTAACCTCTTAATGCCATGAATAAACCTCTCCTCTGTCTGGGTGCCAGGGGCCTACATTCCTGCAAATCGCCTGTTCCATTGGTGGGTGACATTAACCTCTCTTTGCCATGAATGTACCTCTCCTCTGTCTGGGTGCAAGGGGCCTAACTTACTGAAAATTGCCTGTTCCATTGGTGGGTGACATTAACTTCTTTTCGCCGTGAATGAACCTCTCCTCTGTCTGGGTGCCAGGGGCCTAACTTACTGAAAATCGCCTGGTCCATTAGTGGGTGACTTTAACCTCTTATTGCCCTGAATAAAACTCTCCTATTTCTGGGTGCCAGGGGCCTACATTTCTGAAAATCGCCTGTTCAATTGGTACGTGACACTAACCTCTTTTTGCCATGAATGAACCTCTACTCCGTCTGAGCGCCAGGGGCCTAACTTACTGAAAATTGCCTGTTCCATTGGTGGGTGACATTAACCTCTTATTGCCGTGAATAAACCTCTCCTCTGTCTGGGTGCGAGGGGCATACATTTCTGAAAATTATCCGTTCCATTGGTAGGTGTCATTAACCTCTTATTGCCCTGAATAAAACTCTCCTATTTCTGGGTGCCAGTGGCCTACATTTCTGAAAATCGCCCGTTCCATTAGTGGGTGACATTAAACTCTTTTTGCTATGAATGAACCTCTCCTCTGTCTGGGTGCCAGGGGTCTAACTTACTGAAAATCACCTGTTCCATTGGTGGGTGACATTAACCTCTTATTGCCGTGAATAAACCTCTCCTCTGTCTGGGTGCCAGGGGCCTACATTTTTGTAAATTGTCTGTTCCATTGGTGGGTGACATTAAACTCTTTTTGCCATGAATAAACCTCTCCTCTGTCTGGGTGCCAGGGCCTACTTTTATGCATATCGCCTTTTCCATTGGTGGGTGACATTACCCTCTGTTTGCCGTGAATAAACCTCTCCTTTGTCTGGATGCCAGGGGCCTAACTTACTGAAAATTCGCCTGTTCAGTTGGTGGGTGACATTAACCTCTTTTTGCCATGAATGAATCTTTACTCCGTCTGGGCGCCAGGGGCCTAACTTACTGAAAATTGCCTGTTCCATTGGTGGGTGCATTAACCTCATTTTGCCGTGAATAAACCTCTCCTCTGTCTGGGTGGCAGGGGCCTAACTTACTGAAAATTGACTGTTCCATTGGTGGGTGACTTTAACCTCGTATTGCCGTGAATAAACCTCTCCTCTGTTTGGGTGCCAGGTGTCTAATTTACTGAAAATCGCCTGTTACATTGATGGGTGACATTAAGCTCTTATTGCTGTGAATTAACCTCTCCTCTGTCTGGGTTCCAGGGGCCTATATTTCTGAAAATCGCCTGTTCCATTGGTGGGTGACGTTAAACTCTTATTGCCTTGAATAAACCTCTCCTCTGTCTGGTTGGCAGGGGCCTACATTTATTAAAATTGCCTTTTCCATTGGTGGGTGTCATTAACCTCTTATTTCCATGAATAAACCTCTCCTCTCTCTGGGTGCCAAGGGTCTAATTTACTGAGAGTCGCCAGTTCCATTGGTTTGTGACAGTAACCTCTTTTTGACGTCAATGAACCTCTCCTCTGTCTGGTTGCCAGGGGCATACATTTATTAAAATCACCTGTTCCATTGGTGGGTGACATTAACCTCTTTTTGACGTCAATGAACCTCTCCTCTGTCTGGGTGCCAGGGGCCTATATTTCTGAAAATCGCCTGTTCCATTGGTGGGTGACAATAAACACTTTTTGCAATGAATGAACCTCTCCTCTGTCTGGGTGCCAGGGATCTAACTTACTGAATATCGCCTGTTCCATTGGTGGGTGACATTAACCTCTTATTGCCGTGAACAAACCTCTCGTCTGTCTGGGTGCCAGGGGCCTACATTTTTGTAAATCTCCTGTTCCATTAGTGGGTGACATTAAACTCTTTTTGCCATGAATGAACCTCTCCTCTGTCTGGGTGACAGGGGCCTAATTTACTGAAAATCGCCTGTTCCATTGGCGGTTGATATTAACCTCTTATTGTCATGAATGAATCTCTCCTCTGTCTGGGTGACAGGGGCCTAACTTACTGAAAATCGCCTGTTTAATTGGTGGATGACATTAACCTCTTAATGCCATGAATAAACCTCTCCTCTGTCTGGGTGCCAGGGGCCTACATTCCTGCAAATCGCCTGTTCCATCGGTGGGTGACATTAACCTCTCTTTGCCGTGAATGTACCTCTCCTCTGTCTGGGTGCCAGGGGCCTAACTTACTGAAAATTCGCCTGTTCAATTGGTACGTGACACTAACCTCTTTTTGCCATGAATGAACCTCTACTCCGTCTGGGCGCCAGGGGCCTAACTTACTGAAAATCGCCTGTTCCATTGGTGAGTGACTTTAAACTCTTTTTGTCATGAATGAACCTCTCCTCTGTCTTGGTGCCAAGGGTCTAACTTACTGAAAATCGCCTGTTCCATTGGTGGGTGACATTAACCTCTTATTGCCGTGAATAAACCTCTCCTCTGTCTGGGTGCGAGGGGCATACATTTCTGAAAATTATCCGTTCCATTGGTGGGTGACATTAACCTCTTATTGCCCTGAATAAAACTCTCCTATTTCTGGGTGCCAGGGGCCTACATTTCTGAAAATCGCCTGTTCCATTAGTGGGTGACATTAAACTCTTTTTGCTATGAATGAACCTCTCCTCTGTCTGGGTGCCAGGGGTCTAACTTACTGAAAATCACCTGTTCCATTGGTGGGTGACATTAACCTCTTATTGCCATGAATAAACCTCTCCTCTGTCTGGGTGCCAGGGGCCTACATTTTTGTAAATTGCCTGTTCCATTGGTGGGTGACATTAAACTCTTTTTGCCATGAATAAACCTCTCCTCTGTCTGGGTGCCAGGGCCTACATTTATGATATCGCCTGTTCCATTGGTGGGTGACATTACCCTCTGTTTGCCGTGAATGAACCTCTCCTTTGTCTGGATGCCAGGGGCCTAACTTACTGAAAATTCGCTTGTTCAGTTGGTGGGTGACATTAACCTCTTTTTGCCATGAATGAATCTTTACTCCGTCTGGGCGCCAGGGGACTAACTTACTGAAAATTGCCTGTTCCATTGTTTGGTGCATTAACCTCTTTTTGCCGTGAATAAACCTCTCCTCTGTCTGGGTGGCAGGGGCCTAACTTACTGAAAATCGACTGTTCCATTGGTGGGTGACTTTAACCTCGTATTGCCGTGAATAAACCTCTCCTCTGTTTGGGTGCCAGGTGTCTAATTTACTGAAAATCGCCTGTTACATTGATGGGTGACATTAACCTCTTATTGCTGTGAATTAACCTCTCCTCTGTCTAGGTGCCAGGGGCCTATATTTCTGAAAATCGCCTGTTCCATTGGTGGGTGACGTCAAACTCTTATTGCCTTGAATAAACCTCTCCTCTGTCTGGTTGCCAGGGGCCTACATTTATTAAAATTGCCTGTTCCATTGGTGGGTGTCATTAACCTCTTATTGCCATGAATAAACCTCTCCTCTCTCTGGGTGCCAAGGGCCTAATTTACTGAGAGTCGCCAGTTCCATTGGTTTGTGACATTAACCTCTTTTTGACGTCAATGAACCTCTCCTCTGTCTAGGTGCCAGGGGCCTATATTTCTGAAAATCGCCTGTTCCATTGGTGGGTGACGTCAAACTCTTATTGCCTTGAATAAACCTCTCCTCTGTCTGGTTGCCAGGGGCATACATTTATTAAAATCACCTGTTCCATTGGTGGGTGACATTAACCTCTTTTTGACGTCAATGAACCTCTCCTCTGTCTGGGTGCCAGGGGCCTATATTTCTGAAAATCGCCTGTTCAATTGGTGGGTAACATTAACCTCTTATTGCCGTGAATAAACCTTTCCTCTGTCTGGGTGCCAGGGGCCTACATTTCTGAAAACCGTCTGTTCCATTGGTGGGTGACATTAACCTCTTTTTGCCCTGAATAAACCTCTTCCCTGTCTGGTTGCCAGGGGCCTACATTTCTGCAAATCGCCTGTTCCATTAGTTGGTTTCATTAACCAATTTTTGCCGTCAATGAACCTCTCCTCTGTCTAGGTGCCAGGTGCCTAACTTATCGTTTGTTCCATTGGTGGGTGACATTAACCTCTTTTTGCCTTGAATAAACCTCTCCTCTGTCTGGGTGCCAGTGGCCTAACTTATTGAAAATCGCCTGTTCCATTGGTGGGTGACATTAATCTCTTTTTGCCGTCAATAAACTTCTCCTCTGTCTGGGTGCCAGGTGCCTAACTTATTGTCTGTTCCGTTGGTGGGTGACATTAACCGCTTTTTGCCGTAAATGAACCTCTCCTCTGTCTGGTAGCCAGGAGCCTTACTTACTGAAAATCGCCTGTTCCATTGGTGGGTGACATTAACCTCGTTTTGCCGTCAATGAACCTCTCCTCTGTCTGGGTGCCAGAGGCCTAACTTACTGAAAATCGCTTGTTCCAGTGGTGGATGACATCAACCTCTTATTGCTCTGAATAAACCTCTTCTCTGTCTGGATGCCCGGGGCCTTCATTTCTGCAAATCGCCTGTTCCATTAATGGGTGACATTAACCTATTTTTGCCGTGAATGAAACTCTCCTCTGTCTGGGTGCCAGGGGCCTAACTTACTGAAAATCGCCTGTTCCATTAATGGGTCACATTAACCTCTTTTTGCCGTAAATGATCCTCTCCTCTGTCTGGCTGCCAGGTGCCTAACTTATTAAAAATCGCCTGTTCCATTGGTGGGTGACATTCACCGCTGTTTGCCATAAATGAACCGCTCCTCTGTCTTGGTGCCAGTAGCCTAACTTACTGAAAATCGTCTGTTCCATTGATAGGTGACATTAACCTCTTATTGCTGTGAATAAACCTTTCCTCTGTCTGGGTGCCAGGAGCCAAACTTTCAGAAAATCGCCTGTTCCATTGGTGGGTGACATTAACCTCTTTTTGCCATGAATGAACCTCTCCTTTGTCTGGGTGCCAGGGGCCTAACTTACTAAAAATCGCCTGTTCCATTGGTGGGTGACATTAAGCTTTTTTTGCCGTGAATGAACCTCTCCTCTGTTTGGGTGCTAGGGGCCTAACTTACTGAAAATCACTTGTTCTATTGGTGGGTGACATTAACCTCTTATTGCCGTGAATAAACCTCTCCTCTGTCTGAGTGTCAGGGGCCTACATTTCTGAAAATCGCCTGTTCCATTGTTGGGTGACATTTACCTCTTATTGCCGTAAATAAACCTCTCCTCTTTTTGGGTGACAGTGGCCTACATTTCTTAAAATCATCTGTTCCATTGGTGGGTGACATTAACCCCTTATTGCCGTGAATAAACCTCTCCTCTGTCTGGGTGCCAGGGGCCTACATTTCTGAAAATCGCCTGTTTTATTGGTCGGTGACATTAACCTCTTATTACCATGAATAAACCTCACCTCTGTCTGGGTGCCAGGGGCCTACATTTCTGAAAATCGTCTGTTTCATTGGTGGGTGACATTAACCTCTTTTTGCCGTGAATGAACCTCTCCTCTGACTAGGTGCCAGGGGCCTACATTTCTGAAAATCTCCTGTTGCATTGGTGGATGACATGAAGCCGATTTTGCAGTGAATTAATCTCTCCTCTCTCTGGGTGCTAGGGGCCTACATTTATGAATATCCCTATTTCATTGGTGGGTGACATTAACCCAGTTTTGCCAGTGATAAGCCCCTGCTGTGCATTGCTGGCAGGAAACCAAATTTTGTAAAAACGTCTGTTACTGATCAAAAGATGCGTGACTACAAACGCACGTTAGTAGACACGCTGCTTATGGCATTCCCACCTGACGCCTCCTCAACTTTCTACTCCACATCCACCTCCTCCTCAGAGTTATCAATTAGTTACCAATTAATAATGTTTCATTTTTAATTATTTTATTTTATTTTATGTCTTCAATATATTTATTAATGATCTTGTAGAAGGCTTGCACAGTAATATATCAATTTTTGCAGATGACACTAAACTGTGTAAAGTAATTAACACTAAAGAGGACAGTTTTCTGCTACAGAGGGATCTGGATAGATTGGGGGCTTGGGCAGAGAAATGGCAGATGAGGTTTAACACTGACAAATGTAAAGTTATGCACATGGGAAGGAATAATGCAAGTCACCCGTACATACTAAATGGTAAAACACTCAGTAACACTGACATGGAAAAGGATCTAGGAATTTTAATAAATAACAAACTAAGCTGTAAAAACCAGTGTCAGGCAGCTGCTGCTAAGGCCAATAAGATAATTGGTTGCATCAAAAGGGGCATAGATGCCCGTGATGAAAATATAGTCTTACCACTTTATAAATCACTAGTCAGACCACACATGGAGTACTGTGTACAGTTCTGGGCTCCCGTGAACAAGGCAGACATAGCAGAGCTAGAGAGGGTTCAGAGGAGGGCAACTAAAGTAATAACTGGAATGGGGCAACTACAGTACCCCGAAAGGGTATCAAAATTAGGGTTATTCACTTTAGAAAAAAGATGACTGAGGGGAGATATAATAACTATGTATAAATATATCAGGGGTCAGTACAAAGATCTCTCCCATCATCTATTTATCCCCAGGACTGTGACTGTGACGAGGGGACATCCTCTGCGTCTGGAGGAAAGAAGGTTTGTACACAAACATAGAAAAGGGTTCTTCACGGTAAGAGCAGTAAGACTATGGAACTCTCTGCCTGAGGAGGTGGTGATGGTGAGTACAATAAAGGAATTCAAGAGGGGACTGGATGTATTTCTGGAGCGTAATAATATTTCAGGCTATAGCTACTAAAGATGGGTCGTTGATCCAGGGAGTTATTCTGACTGCCTGATTGGAGTCAGGAAGGAATTTTTTCCCCTTAAGTGGGGAAAATTGGCTCTACCTCACAGGGGTTTTTTGCCTTCCTCTGGATCAACTTGCAGGAAACAGGTCGAACTGGATGGACAAATGTCTTTTTTCGGCCTTATATACTATGTTACTATGTTACTATGTATGTCATTTCCCTATCCACATTTTTTTGCAGGGCATTTACCTACATTTTTCTGCCTTTTGCAGCCCTCTAGCCTTCTCCAGGACTTTTTTACAGCCATTTTAGTTCCCAAAAGTTAGGATCCCCATTGACTTTAATGGGGTTCGGGTTCGGGGTCAAATTCGGGTTAAGTTTGGTTCCCAAACCCCAACCTTTTTTGTGAAGTTTGGCCCAACCCGTTGAACCCGAACTTCCAGGTGTTCGTTCAACTCTAGTAACTGGATTTAAGAGGTATGTGGAGCTGTATTAACATGTATGTTTTATAGCACTGTATGTAATGTTTTCCAAGTATATATTTAATAGTAGAGCAGGAAGGGAGAGGTTAGGGTTGAGAATTTAGCATGTGGGGGGCTGCGTTTTAATTTTTACCTCAAGCAGCAAAAAGGATAGGTCTATCCCTTCCCCTCGCCTTAAAGCACTGAGGGAAGCTGGGCCCAAGCTGAACTCTTGAAACAACACTGGAGAATGTTGCGCTCGTCCACAGGAAACCAGGAGCCTGGACCTCGCCCTGAACCTTGGCGCACAGCAAGTCCCAGAATGAAGAGAAAAACGGTCCAGCTTCACTGGAAAACTTGAGGCTTTATTGAATCCCGTGCAGATAAAAACCAACGTACAGCAATGCAAGAAATCGACCGGTTGAGGATCACTAAAGTTGCGGATCCTTAGTCATGATGTGCCTAAAATAAGATAAAATCAGCAAATTACAGTGATAGAAAAAAGTTTAAATGTTAATAATGTAGAATGGTATCATGACGCCGGTTCAATCCTGATGGTATCCGTGAACCTAATTTGAAAATCCAAAAGCACTCAAGAGTGAGCAACTTTTTCTTGTGATCACTGCCTCTGCTTGGTCTGTTAACCCTTTCTACTCCTTGTACTGACATGCTGTCTGTATTACCATTGTGAACCGCAGCAAAATGCAGACTTGAGGCAGAAACATTTTTTATTCTAGCATGGGGTACATCAGAAATGTGACGACATATTCGAACTTTTAAACAGTTTGATGTGCACCCCACATATTGTAAATTACACAAAGAGCATGTTATGCAATATTCCACATATGTGGTGTTGCAATTGATGTATTGCTGAACAGTATGAGTGGTATGATTGCTTGTGGACAAAATATGTGAGCCCATCCTCATATATGAGCAACATGTGCATTTTTTATGCCCGCATTTAAAATTACCTATGTGTCTCAGCCAGGTGGGCTGGGACACAGGTTTATCCAAATATAGAGAGGGGCTCACCATATTTGCCAGAGTAAACGCACGTCGGGCAACACATTTGACACCACTTTTTGCAACATCACCCCAAATTTGATCATATTTGAGAAGATGAAAATGTTTTTTAACAATGTTAATATTTGTGAAAATTCACAGCTATAACTCGTGGAAAAAGTGAGTTGCTTCTCTTTATGACCAAACTTGGGCGTTTTTGTTAGGGAAAATTAAAATATCCCGAGACATAGTGGAAACCATATTCTTTGATCGATTTAAAAGTCTACTGGGATAATTCCTGGCCAGGAGACATGTAGTAACAGTCTTCATTTCTTCAATACAGGTTTCACTGGCGGAACAATTGCGCAGGGCACGGATATATTCACCCCTAGGGATGTTATTGACAGTGTGTACAGGATGACAGGATCCCGCATGCAGGATGGTATTTCCTGCGGTTTCTTTTCTATATGTGCGACTCTGCACACGGCCATCCCCCACGTCCCCCACCAAACACAAATCCAAAAATGATATTGAGGTCTTATGAGAATTTAGAGAAAAACGTAAATTATAGTTGTTAGCGTTGAGGAAAGATCCGAATGATGGTACGGCCGCCACATTACCCGACCAAACGAAGAGCAGGTCATCGATGTAGTGACCGTACCACCGGACGGATCCACTCCATGGGTTGGAATCAGAGAATAAAAAATGATGTTACCACCATGCCATGAAAATGTTTGCATGCGATGGTGAGAAACAAAGAGAGAGACTCCTCTGCATTGGAGGAAAAACCTCTCATTAAACATAAAATAATTGTGCTGCATAAGAAATAATACCACTTTGCAGAGGAAGTCTCTAAAGGGTAATGAAAAAATAGAATAAAGACCCAAAAACCAACCCAAAGAAATGATGGCGATATCCTGGGGTATGGCCGTGTACAAAGAAGCAACATCAGCTGAAATCCAAGAAAAATCAGGAGACCACTGAAAAGAATGAAAGGCCTGTAAAACTGAGGCAATGTCCTTCAGAAAACCAGGAATACACTGCACCAGTGGCTGCAGCATACTGTCCACCCAAGATGACAGGTTCTCTGAGAATGACCCGATACCCGAAACTATGGGGCGCATGGGAGGGGGGAATCCTTCTTTGTGTATCTTGGGGAGGGAATGGAAAATGGGGACCACTGGATGAGAAAAAAAATATAATCAAATTGTTTTTGGTCCAAATATCCACTGTCCAGTCCCTCCTCCAAGATACTTGTCAAAAGGGTTTGAAAAGGAGCGGTGGGATCCTGTTTTAACCTGGTATAAGTAGCGGAATCAGAGAGCATAAGCTCATTTTGTGTAGCATACACAGGTCTGTCCAAGATGACCACCGCTCCCCCCTTATCAGCCTTTCTCACAATTATATCAGACATCCTCGTCAACTCTTTTAGCGCTCTGCGTTCACTGGCTGTGAGGTTATTCTTACTATCATTCGCTGGCCTGCTAAAACCGGTCGATTTCTTGCATTGCTGTACGTTGGTTTTTATCTGCACGGGATTCAATAAAGCCTCAAGTTTTCCAGTGAAGCTGGACCATTTTTCTCTTCATTCTGGGACAAGCTGAACTCTTGCACCAGGGCCCACTGGGTCAATGCTTTTCGTGGCAACAATGTAGCGAGACGGCCAGGTCCTGTTTATTTCATCAAGCAGCAAACATTATGCTGGCTGTGTCCCTGCAAACTCCAATTGGGCAAGGTGGTCAGCAGGATCGGATTGGCACACAGGGGTACAGGGGAATCTCCCAGTGGGCCCCTGGGAAAAGTGGGCCCCTAGTCTCCCACCCACTACACAAGTGGCACATAACACATTAGACCTACTGCACTACATACATATATTTAATGTACAGCACCTCCACCAGCTTATGTTCATATAAAAAACGTGTTAGTTTATTTATTATCTTTGAATGTATCCGTACGGTGGGCCCCCAAAATAAATTTTACTGGTGGGCCCTAGGTACCCCAGTCTGATACTGGTTGTCAGTGACAATGGCTGGATCATCGTGGTATGATGCATCTGGGGAAAATAATACATTCTCCCTGTAAGGCACACATGATGAATTTAGTCATGCAAACCTTTTTAAAAAAGTACACTGTCCAGGAGATTGCCCTCACATTTCATCCATGTGGCAAGGAACGTCCTCATGAACTTTGAAATAAAAACAAATGTGTAACTCCCTGGAGTGGTACTACTATTTTGTCACTCCACTACTGTCTTTTATTGCTAACGCTTATGTCATCTGTGTATTTATTTCCAGGTCCTTCACAAGTGTGCATTGATATTACTGTTATGCAACTGTTTTGTTCATGTGATGTGCCTGGTTCACCAGCAAGTGGTGGTGTGTATATAGCAGAGAGAGACAGATACTTAGATAGAATGGAACTCACCATTTAATTCTCCCCCCTTTGGGCAGAAGTGGGACAATAATGCTTCCAGAAGGGATAGACAGCTGTGCTAGATTATTCCATTTCTAGTCTAGACAGAGAGGTGTAAGTCTGGACATGGTCACAGCCAGACGTGCTTATAACAGCCAGTGCAGATTAAGCTATGCTTGCCATGCAATCAGACGTATGGAAGCAGTAGCAGCCAGAGGAAAGTGTTCTTCGGCTGGAGTAAGAGCCACAAAAGGGAAGTAGCTTGTAGAGCACCAAGATTCCATGCTAATTTACTTTACTAAGTGTCAGGAGGGGGGTTAAAAGTTGAAGGCACCCCAATCCAAGGATACCAGAACTGACCGAAAGTCCAGTAACCAGACCCAAGCAGAGTTTAGCACAGTAGAAAGAAATCAGAGTTATTAAGCAAGCCTATCAGCCCAGCAGTGAAAGAGAGAAAGCAGAGTTATTAAGTTTGCCTGCCAGTTCATGCCAAAGCCTTCTGGAACCAAGAGAAAGCCTTAATATTGTTTGGAAACAAGTTTACCCAAGTAAAGCTGCTGTTAAAGTTTATCACGGTTTGGACTCAAGTCATTCTTCATTCTCTAACTCAACTATTCCCCTTTAATTGCTTCGGAGCCTAAGCCTGGGGTCCTGCTGTATCCCGGTAGGAGCACCATGACACATATAGGCCGCACCACACCACTCGGCATTCCACTAAACCTGGGACGCGATAGGGCCCTGGGGACGGAATGTTGCAAATGCAACAGTACTCTGCAAACACAAATAAGGTACAATCATGCCATAGTTATAGAAAATATTCTAGTGCTAATGCTACGTTTATTTTGTAAATTTGAGATTTCTGGCAAATACATTTTGTACAAAATTATTTGGGCCTGTCTGCCAAATATCAAGGCGATCTCTATAAGATGGGAACCTAACACTAAATACTACCTGTTATGTGCCATAATGGCCACCATAAAATTCAGGGAGTGCAAGTTACATACATGCATGCTGGGTCCACTTTGCCTTCTGCAATTTTGGGTGCCATAATGGCCTCCATTAAATCCAGGGATGCAGGTACCAACATACATGCTGAGCCCACTCTATACCTCTCCTGGTGCCAGACAGCTTCCAATGAATGCACTGAGAGGAGGTGAACGCTTTATACTCAACTAATTCAAATCAGCCTATGGGGCAGACAGGCTGGTCAGGAGTAGAGTTGAGCGAACACCTGGATGTTCGAGTTCGAGAAGTTCGGCCGAACTTCCCGAAAATGTTGGGGTTCGACCCGAACTTCATCCCGAACCCCATTGAAGTCAATGGGGACACAAACTTTTGGGCACTAAAAACGCTTCAAAATAGTCCAGGAAAGGGCTAGAGGGCTGCAAAAGGCAGCAAAATGTAGGTAAATCCCCTGCAAACAAATGTGGATAGGGAAATGAATTAAAATAAAATAAATAAAAATTAAGCAATATCAATTGGAGAGAGGTACCATAGCAGAGAATCAGGCTTCAAGTCACCCACCAATGGAGAAGGCCACTTTCATTTATTTAGGCCCCAGCACCCAGACAGAAGACAGAGGTCGCATAGCAGAGAATCAGGCGTCATGTCACCCACCAATGGAGAAGGCCACTTTTAGATAATTAGGCCCCTGGCACCCAGACGGAGGAGAGAGGTCGCATAGCAGAGAATCAGGCTTCATGTCACCCAGCAATAGAGAAGGCCACTTCCAAATATTTAGCCCACGGCACACAGAGAGAGGACAGAGGTCGCATAGCAGAGAATCAGGCTTCATGGCACCCACCACTGGAACAGGCCACTTTCAGATAATTAGGCCCCTGGCATCCTAGACGGAGTAGAGGTTCATTCAACTTTTGGTTGCACCGCAATATAATGGTAAAATTAAAAAAAGAGGATTCAATAAAGAAGTGCCCCGGAGTTCAAGAATATATGGTTGAGGGGGAGGCAGTTATAAATGTCTATTCTGCATAAGGGATGGACAGGTCCTGTGGGATCTATGCCTGGTTCATTTTTATGAACGTCAGCTTGTCCACGTTGGCTGTGGACAGGCGGCTGCGTTTGTCAGTAATGATGCCACCTGCCGTGCTGAATACACGTTCAGACAAAATGCTGGCTGCCAGGCAGGCCGGCACCTCCAAGGAATAAAAGGTGGGCAACTCTGCTGTCGTTGCGCAGGCACTGCAGCATGTAGTCGCTCATGTGTGCCAGGCTCCCCAGAGGTAAGGACAAGCTGTCCTCTGTGGGAGGCGTATCTTCATCGTCCTCCGTATCCACCCAGCCACGCACCGGTGATGGGCCTGAGCTGTGTTGGGTGCCACCCCGCTGTGAACCTGCTTCATCCTCATCCTCCTCCACCTCCTCTTCATCCTCCTTGTCCTCCAGTAGTGGGCCCTGGCTGGCCACATTTGTACCTGGCCTCTGCTGTTGCAAAAAACCTCTCTCTGAGGCACTTCTAACAGACTGGCCTGAAAGTGCTAAAAATTACCCCTCATCCTCCTCCTCCTCCTGGGCCACCTCCTCTTCCATCATCGCCCTAAGTGTTTTCTCAAGGAGACATAGAAGTGGTATTGTAACGCTGATAACGGCGTCATCGTCACTGGCCATGTTGGTGGAGTACTCGAAACAGCGCAACAGGGCACACAGGTCTCTCATGGAGGCCCAGTGGTGAAGTGGTGCTGTTCCGCAGTGCGACTGACCCGTGAGTGCTGCAGCTGAAACTCCACTATGGCCTGCTGCTGCTCGCAGAGTTCCACCTGGTGGGCACGTCGTATATGAGGCGGTGAGCGGGAAGGCAGAAAGTTACGCTGTAGCGAAGGGTTACGCGCAGACAGGCAAGCAGCAGCAGGATGTGAACGCCGGAAGCGCGCACAGACGGCCCGCACTTTATGCAGCAGCTCTGACATGTCGGGGTAGTTGTGAGTGAACTTCTGCACCACCAAATTCAGCACATGCGCCAAGCAAGGGATGTCCGTCAAACCGGCTATTCCCAGAGCTGCGACGAGATTTCGCACATTATCGCACACCACCAGGCCGGGCTTGAGGCCCACCGGCAGTAACCACTTGTCGGTCTGTTGTTCAATACCCCACCACAACTCCTGCGCGGTGTGGGGCCTGTCCCTCAAACATATGAGTTTCAGAACGGCCTGCTGACGTTTACCCCGGGCTGTGCTGAAGTTGGTGGTGAAGGTGTGTGGCTGACTGGATGAGCAGGTGGAAGCAGAGGAGGAGGAAGCCAAGTTGGAGGAGCAGGCTACAGGAGGCAAAGACTGCCCTGCGATCCTTAGTGGCGGAAGGACATGCGCCAAAGAACTCTCCGCCTGGGGCCCAGCCGCCACTACATTTACCCAGTGTGCAGTTAGGGAAATATAGCGTCCCTGGCCGTGCTTACTGGTCCACGTATCTGTGGTTAGGTGGACGTTGCCACAGGTGGCGTTGAGCAGTGCACACTTGATTTTATCCGATACTTGGTTGTGCAGGGAAGGCACGGCTCTCTTGGAGAAGTAGTGGCAACTGGGAACAACATACTGTGGGACAGCCATCGCCATCAGCTGTTTGAAGCTGTCTGTGTCCACCAGCCTGAATGACAGCATTTCAGAGGCCAGTAGTTTAGAAATGCTGGCATTCAGGCCCAGGGCTCGAGGGTGGGTAGGTGGGAATTTATCTTTATCGCCAAGGTTTGTGAGATGGAGAGCTGAACGCTGCCGTGTGACATGGTGGAGATGCTTGGTGAAAGAGGTGGTGGGGTTGGTGGCACATCCTCTGTTTGGTGGGAGGGAGGTGCCAACATTCCTTCAAGGCGGAGGAAGAGGCCGAGGCAGCAGCAGAAGAGGGTGCAGAGGGAACCAAAGTGAGTTCCTTGTTTTTAAGGTGTTTACTCCACTGCAGTTCATGCTTTGCATGTAGATGCCTGGCCATGCAGGTTGTGCTAAGGTTCAGAACGTTAATGCCTCACTTCAGGCTCTGATGGCACAGCGTGCAAACCATTTGGGTCGTCAGCACATTGTTTAAAGAAGTGCTATGCCAGGGAACTCCTTGAAGCTGCCTTTGGGGTGCTCGGTCCCTGGTGGGGGTGGCCAGTAACAGGTGAACTCTCTTGGCGGCGGCTGTTCTGCTTTTGCCCCCTGCTCCCTCTTTTGCTACGACGTTGGCTCAGTCTCACCACTGCCTCTTCCTCTGAACTATGAAAGTCAGTGGCACGACCTTCATTCCATGTAGGGTCTAGGACCTCATCGTCCCCTGCATCGTCTTCCACACAGTCTTCCTCCCTGACCTCCTGTTCGGTCTGCACACTGCAAAAAGACTCAGCAGTTGGCACCTGTGTTTCATCATCATCAGAGACGTGGGGACTACGATGAGGTAGTATTCCCATGTCCTCATCATCAGGAAACATAAGTGGTTGTGCATCAGTGCATTCTATGTCTTCCACCACTGGGGAAGGGCTAGGTGGATTCCTTTGGGAAACTCTGCCAGCAGAGTCTTCAAACAGCATAAGAGACTGCTTCATAACTTGAGGCTCTGACATTTTCCCTGATATGCACGGGGGTGACGTGACAGACTGATGGGCTTTGTTTTCAGGCGCCACCTGTGCGCTTTCTACAGAAGACTGGGTGGGAGATAATGTTGTGAACGTGCTGGATACACTGTCGGCCACCCAATTGACTAGCGCCTGTACTTGCTCAGGCCTTACCATCCTTAGAATGGAATTGGGCCCCACCAAATATCGCTGTAAATTCTGGCTGGTACCGGAACCTGAGGTAGTTGGTTCACTAGGACGTGTGGCTGTGGCAGAATGGCCACTTTCTTTCCCAGCACCAGAGGGTCCACTAACACCACCACGACTGTGGCCGCATCCCTTACTAGATGTTTTCCTCATTGTTACCGTTCACCAAGCACCACAATTAGAAAATAAATATTTGGCCCAATGTATTGATTTCAAATTCAGGTCTTTTTTTAAAGGCACCTAACACTATCTGCCTACTTATTTATGTACCGTATTACACTAATCCAGGCACAGCAGTAACCACTGATTTAGGGGATTATCAATTGTAGACCTAGTATTTAGGCCCTGGATGAAAGGTATCCTTTTATGGACAGATTTACACTTGGAGATGCACAGTAGCGTGTGAAAAAATATGTAGGATTATGCATTCAGCAATTGTATTTTAACACTTTGTGTAATATACACTTTAATGGACAGAAATACACTTGGAGATGCATGGTAGCGTTTGAAGTTATTGAGGATGACCCTCTCAGCACTTGTATATACACCTTGAGTGTAATATACCCTTTTACGGACAGAAATACACTATGAGATGCACAATAGTGCGTGCAGATTTATAGGATTATGCTTTCAGCAATTATAATTTAACACTTTTTGTAATATACTCTTTTACAGAAAGAAATATACTTGAAGATGCCCGCTGAGTGTAATATACCCTTTTTGCTGACAGATTAACACTGGGCCTGCAACAGCTGGAACACCAGATTCAGGATATTGCTATATTGGAAATTGAATTTCACCCCAGAAAAAAATATATCTTTTGCCGGACACTATTAAACTTGGCCAGCCACAGCTGGAACACCAGATTTACCATATTTCTATTTTGGCAACTGAATTTCACCCTAGAAAATAATAAATCCTTTGCCGGACACTATTAAACTTGACCAACCACCGCTGGACCCCAGATTTATGGTATTGCTATTTTGGCAATTGAATTTCACCCCAGAAAAAAATATATCCTTTGCTGGACACTATTAAACTTGGCCAGCCACTGCTGGGACACCAGATTTAAGGTATTGATATTTTGGCAATTGAATTTCACCCCAGAAAAAAATATATCCTTTGCCGGACACTATTAAACTTGTCCAGTAACAGCTGGAACACCAAATTTACGGTATTTCTATTTTTGCAACTGAATTTCACTGCAGAAAATAATTTATCCTATGACGGACAATATGAAACTTGTCCAGTCACAGCTGGAACACCAGATTTACGGTATTGCTATTTTGGTAATTGAATTTCGCCCCAGAACAAAATTTATCCTTTGCCGGACACTATTAAACTTGGCCAGCCACAGCTGAAACCACTGATTTATGTTATTGCTATTTTGGCAATTGAATTTCACCCCAGAACAAAATATATCCTTTGCCGGACACTATTAAACTTTACCAGCCACTGCTGGGACGCCAGATTTAGGTGATTGCTATTTTGGCAGTTGAATTTCACCACAGAACAAAATCTATCCTTTGCCAGACAGAAGATAGTATTACACTTGGCTAGCCACAGCTGGAACACCAGATTTAGGGGATTGCTATTTTGGCAATTGAATTTAACCCCTCAATAAAATATAGAAATTTCTATCCTGAGTTTCTAGGGGTGACAATAAGCAAAGCCAAACCCCTGATGTAGGATATAGCAAAAAAAAAAAAAAAACAGTATTGATGGATTGATGGACTTGGTGGCAGCTTGTGCTGGTGCACCACAAGACACAAAATGGCCGCCGATCACCCCAGAAAAAAGTGACTGAAAAACTCTTTGTGCAGCCTAAAAACCCCCCAGTGAGCAATTAACTAGCAAAAGTTGAATGATTCACAGATGTAGATCGATCACTTCATTAGGTGTTTTTTCTGACTTTTCCCTGCCTAATCTCGCCCTCACAGCAGCTGTGTCCTATCCCTACACTAATCAGAGCAGAGTGACTTGCGGCGCTACGTGACTCCAGCTTAAATAGAGGCTGGGTCACATGCTGCACTTGTCCAATCCCAGCCATGCCATTAGTAGGCATGGCTGTGATGGCTTTTTAGGGCAAGAAGTAAAACGCTAGCTGATTGGCTGCTTTGCAGCCCTTCAGAAAGCGGGAAGAAATCGCCGAACAACGAACCCAAACCCGAACTTTTTTGAAAATGTCCGGGTCCATGTCCCGAACACCCGAAAATTCGGTACGAACCCGAACTATCCAGTTCGGGTTCGCTCATCCCTAGTCAGGAGTGCAAGACCAACAGGACTTGCAACAACAGAACGTTCTGTCATTGCACCGCTTGATCTGAGATGTTCCAATTCACTACAATTCCATGTTGCAGAGGCTAGAATATCTGCACGAGCAGTGTAAAGCAGTAAATGATTTTGTCATACAGCAGATCGCCTCATTTAGGAGCATGTGTTATTTCGAGGTTAGGCAGTGCAGCTCATCAGAGATGCCTGTCGCGTACTTCACGATTTTGACATCCCCTTGATATTTATCTTACAGCACAGTGGAAAAAGAAGTACACATTTTTCTGGAAACAAGTGCAGTCATCACAATTTTAAAATTGGCAGGTCTATCTGAGAAACCTACTTACCTATTGACTTCTATTGGAAAATGAGATGCTGTGGTTCCTTCATCACAACAGTGCCATGTGGCGTAGTCTATTGGGAGGAGTGATCGTTAATGCCATCACTTGTCTCCATACAGACTCTTTGTTTGCCAGGAGCAGAGCATGTTTACACAGATTTTTGCTTGTTCGTTGTGCAATTGGCGGCACTTTTACACAGCCAGATAATCATTAACAAGTCCTCCTATGAAAGCTGGTTAGCGATTATCTGCCAGATTCTGTGCCCATGTAAAGGGCCCTTTAGGCTGCTTTCACAGTCAGTATTTGATCAATAATTTCCATCAGTGATTTTGAGCCAAAATCAGGAATGGAGGCTACACTGATAAGATCTATTGCAAAGATTTGCATCTGTTTTGTGTTTTTGACCCCCACTGGTTTTGGATCACAATCATTGATGAAAATCACTGATCAAACATTGACCAAACACTGACTGTGTGAAAGCAGCCTAATGGAAGGTTTACATGGTACAATTGTTGGCCAGATTACCCGGAACAAACATACCTACGAAACGCTTGCTTCTGATAATCTGCCTGTCTAAAGGTGCAGCCGTTCATCCATTGAATGAATGAAACGCTCATTCATTGGGTGAAACAGTTATTCGTGCAAGCAAGAAAATTATCATTCTTGGGCAGCAGATTGTTCTGTCTAAACATCACACTGCTACCCAAAACATTGCAGATGTATGAGTACAGCTCGTTCTCATACTTTGGAGGTGATCACTGCATGTAAATGTAGATCTTCATTCCCACTGAACAAGCAGACAGTTGTGCAGAATAATCGCTTCCTTCCCGATAATCAGCTGCTCCTCAGGCCTTGTAAACCCGCCAAAACACTTATCATAATCAATGAGATCTTTGCAGCAGAGTTTTTGTGCAAGTCTAATATACATTTATTGAGTTTCGGGTAAATCCTGAAATCAGTAACCATTGCCAACAGCTTAATCAAAGCCAACTTATTCACTGAACACTTGTACAAAATCAGTAATAGGTAAGTAAAACAGATATTATTATCAGATTCAAATTAAATAATTGTTTTATGAACAGATTTTTTGAGTGTGATCCAATATAAAGATAATAGTATAATGTTAGTATTGAGTAAATCGAAGTTGAATTTGATCCGAATTTCAGGAAAAAATTTATTTGCTACAGATCTGAATTTCTTCATGCTTTGTGGTAACAAATCTACTTTTTTCCCTAAAATGGCAGCTACACGTTACAAAGTGAAAGTAAGAAGCCTGAGAACGCATAATGCTGTATGGCTAGCCAATTAGCAGTTAGCTATCCCCTGTCATGTCATGTTATGTGCTGACTGCCTGCCATTGCCCATATGAACCCGTGCACCGCTAGTTCTTTCCAGACAGGTAGGCTTCTGAGTAGATGTTCAACCCTGGGCGCATTTAACTCCAGATCTCCCACTCTGCTGGCTCATTGGCATGCTGTCACCCTCCTGCTGTCTCAAGGGTCTGCTGCCACCCTCACTCCCTGATGATGATAATGCCCCCTCTTCACCTGGCTCCCACATGCGATCGGCTACATCATCATTCAATAATGTTTTTTCGGCACTTATGTTACCCTCATCAGTCTCTTGGCCACGTTCCTGACCGCTCAGAAGACGTGCTCCCATCCGACTTTTATCATCGCTAGTTGAACTATTAAGGGAGGACACAGCGGACCTCTCCTCCAAGTCTACCCTGGCCTGTGGCTGCTGACTGTCCTCACTAAGTTCATCCTTGCTGAAAAGTGGAGCAGAGACAGCAGCATGCATTACTTCCTGAGCAGGAGGAGCAGTGGTACAGCCTGATGCAGGAACTGCTGCATCTCCCCAATGGCCCTCACGCTTTCTCCAGCAGTCAGGGCTCCTCAACACTAGCAGAAGACACCAGCAGAAGAACACTGTTGTTCTTTCCTATCGTCTATTGTTCCTGATGCTCCTCCTCCTTGTCACATGTTTCACCAGCAATCGACCACTGTGGCGATTGCAAAGAGACAACAGTATACATGTACTCATCCAATGGCGCAGAAGCTCAACGTGCACCTGAGCAAGTTGCTGGTACTACAGTCTCTCCCTTTCCATTCTAATGGCTTGTGCCGAGACAAAGTGGAGAGTCCCAAGCTGTCATTACTTCTCTTAAAAAAGCTGTACCAGGAATGCACACTTATGTTGAGCGGAAGGTGGGCAAGTCCTTGAGCCTGTCAGTGTCTGGTACAGTTCATGCCAGCGCTGATGTGGGGAGCTGTATCTATGGTCAAGAACAATATATGTCCTTTACAGGCTACTGGGTAAATGTAGTTCCGGCCCAGGCACACCAGCAACTTTGGTTAGGTTATGGTAATGCCGACTCTGTGTTGTAATCGTGGGATTTCTACAGCAATGTCCTCACCTGCCTCCTCATCTTACAACTTTTCCTCAGCCTCCACTGTAGGCACAGTTCAGACTTGTCCTCCAGCATACCACCTATGCAAATCACGGCATTGTCACATTGTTCTGCACCTGGTGAGCCACGGTGAACCGAGTCAGAGCGGGGAGGAACTGCTCTGCGTCATCAACCAAAAAAAATCTAATCCTGGCTGTCTCTTCGCCAACTAGAGATAGGAACAATGGTCACTGATAACAAAAATAAAGATTCTGTCTGCATTGTATTAGAGAGGGCTGACCTATGACATACGTTTTTAATCTAGTTTTCACCCAGTTCCTCAAGTCTTCCACCCAACTGTAAGATGTCTTGAAAATGTCAAGGAAACTGTGCATGCACTTTAGCCACTCTTACCATGCAAAACACTACTTCCTTGAGCTGCAAAGGCACAATGGTGTCCCCCTACATAACCGTATATGCAACATTTACACGAGTTGGAACACCACCCTCCATATGCCCTGTGGAGGCTGCACTAGAAAGGAGAAGGAAGACGTAGAGGAGGACATAAACACCCAGGAATTCAATAAACTAACTAAGGTGGTTTATCTGCACAAGCATCAGGAGAAAAGCAAGAGGAACATGAGGAGCTGAATTGACACAGGAGGAGGAGTAGGATGAGGAGGAGGACATAAATGCCCAGGAATTCTATACAGAACTAGGTGCTTTATCTGCCAAGCAACAAGAGAGGAGCAGGAGGAGCTAGAGGGCGGTGACAAAGACGACACAGATGACTCCGACAGACCATGGCAGTATGTAGTGGAGATGGAGGCAGGGAGTCCCTCTGAGTCCCTTGCGCAAATGCCCAGATGCATGCTAAGTTGCTTGAGTAGTGACAGCTGCATTATCACCATTCGGTAGAGGGATGACTACTGGCTCTCCAGAATGTTAGACCCTTGCTACTGGTACAAAATGAGGGCCTTTTTTTTTACACCTTATGAGAGGGATAAAAAACTGAATTACTATTGAGACATCCACGAATGTCTAACCGGGGGGACCTTCTGAGCTCACGTTTCACTGCCATGACTGCTAGAGGGAGATTTGGCATTCTTAAAAACCTGGGACACAATCAGCCCTGGGGAGCTGCGCGTTGCACTTCCTGCCTGATGCCAAATGCCTGCTGCCTCTACTTCCATCTGCCCTTACTGTGATCTGCAAACATCTTCTGCTGTTACTGCCACTTTTGTTGGTCAATTATTTCCATCACTTATTGGGAGGCAAATTCAGGAGCCAAGCCTACTCTCCGATTAGGTATAATGAATAGAACTGCACCTGTTCTGTGGGTTTCACAAGCACCTGCTTTGGGCTGACAATAACAGATCAAATAAGTGAAGCATGAACAAAGCCTAATAGTGATGGGATGGACAGTCATTCTACAGCTAACAGAAAGGGTTCAAATGTATGTGTTTGCACTGCCATAACATGTTTTTCTCCACTACTTTATTGGCGCTGCCTCCATATCCTTATTTTGTTCCTCTAAGAGTCACTGGGACACCTGCAGGGGCATGCAGTTTTGTTTTTTTCCTTTATTGAAATATGCTGTATGCTTTTTTGAGGGTTTAGCTGGGGGTTAGGTAGGAATGTTGGTGGCCTGCACGATGATGTGTGAATCCAACATGTTTTGCTACCAGAAAGGACTATCTATGCATGTTGCTGCGGCATAGTGATGTACACAAGGATACATTCTCCCTTAAATTTAACTGCAGGCTAGGATAGACTTGATTTAATGCACTCCTCCTCCTACTGGCCCTGTCTTCACATGAAATCCCGCGCCTGCGCCGTAACGGTCCTCATTCGGCGCATGCGTTCTGAGTGAAGGAGCTGGCAAGTGCCCGTCCTTCACTCAGAACGCCTGCGCCGAATGAGGACCGTTACGGCGCGGAATTTCATGGGAAGACAGGGCCAGTGGAACGAGGAGAGCGCTCGCTGGCCCTGTCTATCAAGTGGAGAGGGGGTGTGTTTATAGTCCAAGGATGCGGCGGCTACCAGCAAGTAACCACCCAACTTGCTGGTAGTGAAGAAATTAGCATAACATAAAAGTATGATTTTTACAGAATTTAGAGCACAGAGAGAGGTAAGAGTAATATGTATGGACTCAGCGGACATTAGCAAATTTATGTCAGCTACTGAAAATTGCTAAATGGGGGGGTGCAAAAAGCCCTTTAAGCCAGTTTTCCTTTGCACCAGTTTTGATAAATCGTCCTCTATGTGCATTTTTTTTTTATATTTTGACTTTTTTCAGTGATAGAATAAACCTGTATGAGTAACATGTACAACAAAATTAGGTATTCAATTTGTTTACTTGCACTGAAACCATGGCAAAATATTGACTTATTTTTACAATAATAACAACAAAAAGTCCAACAGTAAACATTGATGCTGGCCAGAAAAAGTATGAAATCATCTTTTGAGGTCCAAACTTTCTTATTAAAATAATACTCTTCTGTCTTCCTTTGGGATCAAAGTAGCAGGTAAATGAAGCAGACTTATTAAATCTTCCTTGAATTTCTTGTACATGCATTGCAATTTCTGTGAAGTTTTCCTTACAATCAGGAATGTAGGAGCACTGCAAAGATAAAACTATTAACTTTTAACACATTATAAACAAGATCAGTCAGAATATCCTCCAAAGGAGTTCATATAACAAAAATCATATATATATATAGGTTTATATCAATAAATTAGAATATCATTGAAAAGTACATTTATTTCAGTAATTCAATTCAAAAAGTTATATAATACTGTATATAGATTAATTTCACAGAGTGATCTATTTGAAGCATTTATTTTAAAAAGGTTTTCCGACACGTTATTACTGAGGACGTATCCTCAGGACACCTGGGACCCCCGTCGATCAGCTGTTTGAAAAGGCATCGGCAATCCTATGAGCATTGTGGCCATCTCCGTGCTCACCAGGCACGGTGCCATATATAGTATAGTGGCTGTGCTTGATATCGCAGCTCAGTCCATTTGACTTCAATGGGGCTGAGCTGTGCCTAGGCCACATGACAGATGAACATGTCATCACTGGCCTAGGAAAGGCAGCAAGAAGGCCACTGCACTTACAGGAGCACCGCTGCCTTCTGGAAAAGCTGATCGATGGGGGTCCCGGGTGTTGAATACTCACCGATCAGATGCTGATGACCTATCCACATGGTAGGATATGCAGTGTGTATCGGTGGGCACTACGGAGGTAGCAGGGTGGTGCACGTGTCCTAGGGCAGGTGTCCCATGAAAATAGTGATAAAGAAGGACCGGCACTCACTGTTAGTTTATTGCCACATGCTAGTGACATGTTTCGGCACAAACCTGTGCCTTCCTCAGACTGTGAAAATCTCCAACACCATTACATTTAAATAGCCTGCAAATAACAAAGTAGTGACATCATGTTGTCATGACGACAGGGTAAACAATCAAAATAGAAAAAAAAAAGGATCATGAGTGAAGTCAAAACAATATCGTAAAGTCCATATTGATATGCCAGAGTTATATAGTTCAAATAGTTTCAGTTCCGCTGTGGAAAAATTATAGATGATAGTATATATTAAAATATGAATCACAAAAGGCTATTCAACTCATAGTCGCAGTTGAAGCCCCTCAGCTCCAGTGTTTGGAGTCGGTGGATCCAGTAAGCCTCCCACTTGAGTAATAATTTGTTCCCCCCAACGGCGTGGTTGCGAGACATATTCAATAACCTGGAAGCATAGTTAGTATGTTGATGGTATGTTTTTGTTAGTGGAAATGGTACGGCATGGGTAACAATAGGTTGCCTATCCTAATGGTAGACTTTTGCATACAGAAGCTTTCATTCTGGTGGATGTTTCACCTGCATACAGTAAGCCGCACGGCCATGCCACGTACAGGTATTCTCTCTCCTGTGTGTGGATGGGTAAGATGTGTACCTTTTATAACGCTAGAGCAGTGTATACAACCAAGGCAGGGAAAAGTTCCTTGCTTGGGGGTGCAGAGTACACTTTGTCAGAGTTCTGTTCTATTGCTCCCAATTAGAGTTGAGCGAACACCTGGATGTTCGGGTTCGAGAAGTTCGGCAGAACTTCCTGAAAATGTTCGGGTTCGGGATCCGAACTCGACCCGAACTTCACCCCGAACCCGAACCCCATTGAAGTCAATGGGGACCCGAACTTTTGGGCACTAAAAAGGCTGTAAAATTGCCCAGGAAAGGGCTAGAGGGCTGCAAAAGGCAGCAAAATGTAGGTAAATCCCCTGCAAACAAATGTGGATAGGGAAATGACATAAAATAAAATAAATAAAAATTAACCAATATCAATTGGCAACTTGGAGGAGGAGGAGGAGGTGGAATAGGAGGTTGGGGTGGCATCAGGTGGGAATGCTATGGGGATTGATGTTCTCATCACAGTCAAAAAGGATTCATGTCTGCCTGCAGTGCCACAGGCCTCATTCACAGACTCAGGGCCATGGCACCCGCAAAGAGGAGAGCGGTCCTGTAACAGCAACACAGGCCTCAGGTCAACCTGCAATGGAACAGGCCATTATCATTTATGTAGGCCCCTGACACCCAGACAGAGGAGAGGCAATTTGACAGTAAAAAGAGTTTAATGTCTCTCACCCAGACAGCAAGCAATTAAATGAAATATAGGCCACTGACACCCAGACAATGGGGCGGTCATTAGACAGTAAAAATAGTTTAATATCTCCCACCAAGACAACAAATGATTAAACTACATATAGGCCCCTGACACCCAGACAATGGGGCGGTCATTAGACAGTAAAAAGTGTTAAATGTCTGCCACCAAGACAGCAAGCAAGTATGTGAAATTTAGGCCCTTACATCCAGACAATGGGGCAGTCATGACAGTAAAAAGAGTTTAATATCTCCCACCAAGACAACAAATGATTAAACGACATATAGGCCCCTGACACCCAGACAATCGGGCGGTCATTAGACAGTAAAAATTGTTAAATGTCTGCCAACAAGACAGCAAGCAAGTACGTTAAATTTAGGCCACTGACATCCAGACAATGGGGCAGTCATGACAGTAAAAAGAGTTTAATATCTCCCACCAAGACAACAAATGATTAAAAGACATATAGGTCCCTGACACCCAGACAATGGGGCGGTCATTAGACAGTAAAAAGTGTTAAATGTCTGCCACCAAGACAGCAAGCAAGTACGTGAAATTTAGGCCCCTGACATCCCAACAATGGGGCAGTCATGACAGTAAAAAGAGTTTAATATCTCCCACCAAGACAACAAATGATTAAACAACATATAGGCCCCTGACACCCAGACAATGGGGCAGTCATTAGACAGTAAAAAGAGTTTTATATCTTCCACCAAGACAGCAAGCAAGTACGTGAAAGTTAGGCCCCTGACACCCAGACAGAGGAGAGAGGTCCCATAGCAGCAAAAGAGGCATCATGTCACCCAAAAACGGTGAAGGCCACTTTTAGTTATTTAGGCCCCAGCACCCAGACAGAGGAGAGAGGTCCCAAAGCAGAGAATCATGCTTCATGTCATCCACCAATGGAGAACGCCACTTTCAGATATTTAGGCCCCTTGCACCCAGACGGAGGAGAGGTTCATTCAACTTTGGGTTGCCCCGCAAAATAATGGTAAAATTAAAAAAAGAGGATTCAATAAAGAAGTGCCCTGGAGTACAAGAATATATAGTTAAGGGGAGGTAGTTATAAATGTCTATTCTGCACAAGGGATGGACAGGTCCTGTGGGATCCATGCCTGTTTCAATTTTATGAACGTCAGCTTGTCCACGTTGGCTGTGGACAGGCGGCTGCGTTTGTCAGTAATGACGCCACCTGCCATGCTGAATACACGTTCAGACAAAACGCTGGCCGCCAGGCAGGCCGGCACCTCCAAGGCATAAAAGGCTAGCTCTGGCCACGTGGACAATTTGGAGACCCAGAAGTTGAATGGGGCTGAACCATCAGTCAGTACGTGGAGGGGTGTGCACACGTACTGTTCAACCATGTTAGTGAAATGCTGTCTCCTGCTAAAACATTCCGTATCAGGTTGTGGTGCAGTTAGCTGTGGCGTGGTGACTAAACTTTTCCACATCTCTGCCATGCTAACCTTGCTCTCAGAGGAGCTGGCCGTGACACAGCTGCGTTGGCGACCTCTTGCTCCTCCTCTGCCTTCGCCTTGGGCTTCCACTTGTTCCCCTGTGACATTTGGGAATGCTCTCAGTAGCGCGTCTACCAGCGTGCGCTTGTATTCGCGCATCTTCCTATCACGCTCCAGTGCAGGAAGTAAGGTGGGCACATTGTCTTTGTACCGGGGATCCAGCAGGGAGGCAACCCAGTAGTCCGCACACGTTAAAATGTGGGCAACTCTGCTGTCGTTGTGCAGGCACTGCAGCATGTAGTCGCTCATGTGTACCAGGCTGTCCAGAGGTAAGGACAAGCTGTCCTCTGTGGGAGGCGTATCGTCATCGTCCTCCGTATCCCCCCAGCCACGCACCAGTGATGGGTCTGAGCTGTCTTGGGTGCCACCCCGCTGTGAACCTGCATCATTCTCATCCTCCTCAACCTCCTCCTCATCCTCCTCGTCCTCCAGTAGTGGGCCCTGGCTGGCCACATTTGTACCTGGCCTCTGCTGTTGCAAAAAACCTCTCTCTGAGGCACTTTTAACAGACTGGCCTAAAAGTGCTAAAAATTACCCCTCATCCTCCTCCTGGGCCCCCTCCTCTTCCATCATCGCCCTAAGTGTTTTTGTAGAAGTGGTATTGTAACACTGATAACGGCGTCATCGTCACTGGCCATGTTGGTGGAGTACTCGAAACAGCGCAACAGGGCACACAGGTCTCGCATGGAGGCCCAGTCATTGGTGGTGAAGTGGTGCTGTTCCGCAGTGCGACTGACCCGTGCGTGCTGCAGCTGAAACTCCACTATGGCCTGCTGCTGCTCGCACAGTCTCTCCAGCATGTGCAAGGTGGAGTTCCACCTGGTGGGCACGTCGCATATGAGGCGGTCAGTGGGAAGGCCAAAGTTATGCTGTAGCGCAGACAGGCGAGCAGCAGCAGGATGTGAACGCTGGAAGCGAGCACAGACGGCCCGCACTTTATGCAGCAGCTCTGACATGTCGGGGTAGTTGTGAATGAACTTCTGCACCACCAAATTCAGCACATGCGCCAAGCAAGGGATGTCCGTAAAACCGGCTATTCCAAGAGGTGCGACGAGATTTCGCCCATTATCGCACACCACCAGGCCAGGCTTGAGGCCCACCGGCAGCAACCACTCGTCGGTCTGTTGTTCAATACCCCGCCAGAACTCCTGCGCGGTGTGGGGCCTGTCCCCCAAACATATGAGTTTCAGAACGGCCTGCAGACGCTTACCCCGGGCTGTGCTGAAATTGGTGGTGAAGGTGTGTGGCTGACTGGGTGAGCAGGTGGAAGAAGAGGAGGAGGAAGCCGAGTAGAAGGAGGAGGCTACAGGAGGCAAAGAATGATGCCCTGCGATCCTTGGCGGCGGAAGGACATGCGCCTAAGTACTCTCCACCGCCACTACATTTACCCAGTGTGCAGTTATAGAGAAATATAGCGTCCCTGGCCGTGCTTACTGGTCCACGTATCTGTGGTTAGGTGGACCTTGCCACAGATGGCGTTGCGCAGTGCACACTTGATTTTATTGGATACTTGGTTGTGCAGGGAAGGCACGGCTCTCTTGGAGAAGTAGTGGCGGCTGGGAACAACATACTGTGGGACAGCCATCGCCATCAGCTGTTTGAAATGTTGTCATAGTGGACACAGACAGCTTCAAAGGCCAGTAGTTTTGAAATGCTGGCATTCAGGCCCAGGGCTCGAGGGTGGGAAGGTGGGAATTTACGCTTTCTCGCCAAGGTTTGTGAGATGGAGAGCTGAACTCTGCCGTGTGACATGGTGGAGATGCTTGGTGACGGAGGTGGTGGTGTTGGTGGCACATCCTCTGTTTGGTGGGTGGCAGGTGCCAACATTCTTCCCGAGGCGGAGGAAGAGGCCGAGGCAGCAGCAGAAGAGGGAGCAGGGGGATCCAGAGTGAGTTCCTTGTTTTTAAGGTGTTTACTCTACTACAGTTCATGCTTTGCATGTAGATGCCTGGTCATGCAGGTTGTGCTAAGGTTCAGAACGTTAATGCCTCACTTCAGGCTCTGATGGCACAGCGTGCAAACCATTCGGGTCTTGACGTCAGCACATTGTTTAAAGAAGTGCCATGCCAGGGTACTCCTTGAAGCTGCCTTTGGGGTGCTCGGTCCCTGGTGGCGGAGGCCAGTAGGAGGCGAACTCTCTTGGCGGTGGCTGTTCTACTTTTGCCCCCTGCTCCCTCTTTTGCTATTCTGTTGGCTCAGTCTCCGCACTGCCTCTTCCTCTGAACTATGAAAGTCGGTGGCATGACCTTCATTCCATGTGGGGTCTGGGACATTATCGTCCCCTGCATCGTCTTCCACACAGTCTTCCTCCCTGACCTCCTGTTCGGTCTGCACACTGCAAAAAGACTCAGCAGTTGGCACCTGTGTTTCATCATCATCAGAGACGTGCGGACTCCGATGAGGTGGTATTCCCATGTCCTCATCATCAGGAAACATAAGTGGTTGTGCATCAGTGCATTCTATGTCTTCCACCACTGGGGAAGGGCTAGGTGGATTCCCTTGGGAAACCCTGCCAGCAGAGTCTTCAAACAGCATAAGAGACTGCTGCATAACTTGAGGCTCTGACAGTTTACCTGATATGCATGGAGGTGATGTGACAGACTGATGGGCTTTGTTTTCAGGCGCCACCTGTGCACTTTCTACAGAAGACTGGGTGGGAGATAATGTTGTGAACGTGCTGGATCCACTGTCGGCCACCAAATTGACTAGCGCCTGTACTTGCTCAGGACTTACCATCCTTAGAACTGCATTGGGCCCGACCAAATATCGTTGTAAATTCTGGTGGGTACTGGAACCTGAGGTAGTTGGTTTACAACAGTAACCACAGATTTAGAGGAATATCAATTGTAGGCCTAGTATTTAGGCCCTGGATAAAAGGTATCCTTTTACGGACAGATTTACACTTGGAGATGCACAGTAGCGTGTGAAAAAATATATAGGATTATGCTTTCAGCACTTGTATTTTAACACTTACTGTAATATACGCTTTAACGGAAAGAAATTCACTTGGAGATGCACGCTGAGTGTAATATACTTTTCACGGACAGATTTACACTTGGCCTGCAACAGCTAGAACACCAGATTTTGGGTATTGCTATTTTGGCAATTGAATTACACCCCAGAACAAAATATATCCTTTGCCGGACACTATTAAACTTGGCCAGCCACAGCTGAAACCCTGATTTACGGTATTGCTATTTTGGCAATTGAATTTCACCCCAGAAAAAAATCTATCCTTTGCCGGACACTATTAAACTTGGCCAGCCACAGCTGAAACCACTGATTTACGGTATTGCTATTTTGGCAATTGAATTTCACCCCAGAAAAATATCTATTCTTTGCCGGACACTATTAACCTTGGCCAGCCACTGCTGGGACACCAGATTTAGAGGATTGCTATTTGGGCAATTGAATTTCACCCCAGAATAAAATCTATCCTTAGCCGCACACTATTAAACTTGGCCAGCCAAAGCTGAAACCACTGATTTACGGTATTGCTATTTTGGCAATTGAATTTCATGTCAGAAAAAAATCTATCCTTTGACGGATACTATTAAAAATGGCCAGCCACTGCTGGGACACCAGATTTAGGGGATTTCTATTTTGGCAATTGAATTTCACCCCAGAAAATTATCTATCTTTTGCTGGACACTATTAAACTTGGCCAACCACAGCTGAAACCACTGATTTATGGTATTGTTATTTGGCAATTAACTTTCACCCCAGAAAATTATCTATCCTTTGCCGTACACTATTAAACTTGGCCAGCCACTGCTGGGACACCATATATAGTGGATTGCTATTTTGGCAATTTAATTTCACCCCAGAACAAAATATATCCTTTGCCGGATACTATTAAACTTGGCCAGCCACAGCTGAAACCACTGATTTATGGTATTGCTATGTTGGCAATTGAATTTCACACTAGAAAAAAATATATCCTTTGCCGGACACTATTGAACTTGACCAGCCACAGCTGAAACAACTGATTTACGGTATTGCTATTTTAGAAACTGAATTTCACCGCCAGAAAATAATATATCCTTTGATGGACACTATGAAACTTATCCAGTCACAGCAGGAACACCAGATTTATGGTATTGCTATTTTTGCAACTGAATTTCACCCCAGAACAAAATCTATTCTTTGACGGATACTATTAAACTACTTGTCCAGCCAAAGCTAGAACACCAGATTTACTGTATTTCTATTTTTGCAACAGAATTTCACCCCGGAAAAAAAGATATATCCTTTGCCGGACACTATTAAATTTGGCCAGCCACAGGTGAAACCACTGATTTATGGTATTGCTATTTTGGCAATTGAATTTCACCCCAGAAAATAATATATCCTTTGACGGACACTATGAAACTTGTCCAGTCACAGCTGGAACACCAGATTTCCGGTATTGCTATTTTTGCAACTCAATTTCACCGCAGAAAATAATATATCCTTTGACGAACACTTTGAAACTTGTCCCGCTACAGCTGGAACACCAGATTTACGGTATTACTATTTTGGCAATTAAATTTCACGCCAGAAAATAATATATCCTTTGACGGACACTATGAAACTTGTCCAGTCGCAGCTGGAACACCAGATTTACAGTATTTCTATTTTTGCAACTGAATTTCACCCAAGAAAATAATATATCCTTTGACGGACGCTATGAAACTTGTCCAGTCACAGCTGGAACACCAGATTTACGGTTTTGCTACTTTTGCAACTGAATTTCTCCCCAGAAAATAATATATCCTTTGACGGATACTATGAAACTTGTCCATTCACAGCTGAAACCACTGATTTACGGTATTGCTATTTTTGCAACTGAATTTCACCCCAGAACAAAATAAATCTTTTGCCGGACACTATTAAACTTGGGCAGCCACAGCTGAAATTACTGATTTACGGTATTGCTCTTTTTGCAACTGAATTTCACCCCAGAAAATAAGATATTCTTTGACGGACACTATGAAACATGTCCAGCTACAGTTGGAACACCAGATTTACGGTATTTCTATTTTGGCAATTGAATTTCACCCCAGAACAAAATATATCCTTTGATGGATATTATTAAACTACTTGTCCAGCCAAACCTAGAACACCAGATTTACTGTATTTCTATTTTTGCAACTGAATTTAACCCCGGAAAAAAAATATCCTTTGCTGGACACTATAAAATTTCGCCAGTCACAGCTGAAACCACTGATTTACGGTATTGCTATTTTTGCAATTAAATTTCACGCCAGAAAATAATATATCCTTTGACGGACGCTATGAAACTTGTCCAGTCACAGCTGGAACAACAGATTTACGGTATTGCTATTTTTGCAACTGAATTTCACCCCAGAAAATAATATATCCTTTGACGGATACTATGAAACGTGTCCAGTCACAGCTGGAACACCAGATTTACGGTATTTCTATTTTTGCAACTGAATTTCACCCCATAAAATAATATATCCTTTGACGGACACTATGAAACTTGTCCAGTCACAGCTGGAACACCAGATTTACGGTATTGCTATTTTTGCAATTGAATTTCACTCCATAAAATAATATATCCTTTGACGGACACTATGAAACTAGTCCAGCTACAGCTGGAACACCAGATTTACGGTATTGCTATTTTGGCAATTAAATTTCACGCCAGAACAAAATATATCCTTTGACGGATACTATTAAACTACTTGTCCAGCCAAAGCTAGAATACCAGATTTACTGTATTTCTATTTTTGCTACTGAATTTCACCCCAGAAAAAAATATATCCTTTGCCGGACACTATTAAATTTGGCCAGCCACACCTGAAACCACTGATTTGCGGTATTGCTATTTTGGCAATTGAATTTCACCCCAGAACAAAATATATCCTTTGACGGATACTATTAAACTACTTGTCCAGCCAAACCTAGAACACCAGATTTACTGTATTTCTATTTTTGCAACTGAATTTAACCCCAGAAAAAAAAATATCCTTTGCTGGACACTATTAAATTTCGCCAGCCACAGCTGAAACCACTGATTTACGGTATTGCTATTTTGGCAATTAAGTTTCACCCCAGAAAATTATCTATCCTTTGCCGGACACTATTAAACTTGGCCAGCCACTGCTGGGACACCAGATTTAGGGGATTGCTATTTTGGCAATTGAATTTCACCCCAGAACAAAATCTATCCTTTGCCGGACACTATTAAACTTGGCCAGCCACATTTGAAACCACTGATTTATGGTATTGCTATTTTGGCAATTGAATTTCACCCCAGAAGAAAATCTATCCTTTGCCTGACACTATTAAACTTGGCCAGCCACAGCTGAAACCACTGTTTTACAGTATTGCTATTTTTACAACTGAATTTCACCCCGGAAAATAATATATCCTTTGACGGAGACTATTAAACTTGTCCAGTTACAGCTGGAACACCAGATTTACTGTATAGCTATTTTTGCAATTAAATTTCACGCCAGAACAAAATATATCCTTTGATGGATACTATTAAATTTGGCCAGCCACAGCTGAAACCACTGATTTACAGTATTGCTATTTTGGCAATTGAATTTCACCCCAGAAAATTATCTATCCTTTGCCGGACACTATTAAACTTGGCCAGCCACTGCTGGGACACCAGATTTAGGGGATTGCTATTTTGCCATTTGAATATCACCCCAGAACAAAATATATCCTTTGCCGGACACTATTAAACTTGGCCAGCCACAGATAAAACCACAGATTTACGGTACTGCTATTTTGGCAATTGAATTTTACCCCAGAAAATTATCTATCCTTTGCCGGACACTATTAAACTTGGCCAGCCACAGCTGAAACCACTGATTTACGGTATTGCTATTTTGGCAATTGAATTTCACCCCAGAAAAAAAATCTATCCTTTGCCGGACACTATTAAACTTGACCAGCCACAGCTGAAACCACTGATTTACGGTATTGCTATTTTGGCAATTGAATTTCACCCCAGAACAAAATATATCCTTTGCCGGACACTATTAAACTTGGCCAGCCACAGCTGAAACCACTGATTCACGGTATTGCTATTTTGGCAATTGAATTTCACCTCAGAAATGTATCTATCCTTTGCCGGACACTATTAAACTTGGCCAGCCACAGCTGAAACCACTGATTTGCGGTATTGCTATTTTGGCAATATAATTTCACCCCAGAAAATTATCTATCCTTTGCCGGACACTATTAAACTTGGCTAGCCACAGTTGAAACCATTGATTTATGGTATTGATATTTTGGCAATTGAATTTCACCCCAGAAAAAAAATCTATCCTTTGCCGGACACTATGAAACTTGGCCAGGCCCTGCTGGGACACCAGATTTAGGGGATTGCTATTTTGGCAATTGAATTTCACACCAGAACATTATCAATCCTTTGCCGGCCACTATTAAACTTGGCTAGCCACTGCTGGGACACCATATTTAGGGGATTGCTATTTTGGCAATAGAATTTCACCCCAGAAAAAAATATATGCTTTGACGGACACTATTAAACTTGGCCAGCCACAGCTGAAACTAGTGATTTACGGTATTGCTATTTTGGCAATTGAATTTCACCCCAGAAAATGATCTATCCTTTGCCGGGCACTATTAATCTTGGCCAGCCACTGCTGGGACACCAGATTTAGGGGATTGCTATTTTGGCAATTGAATTTCACCCCAGAACAAAATCTATCCTTTGCCGGACACTATTAAACTTGGCCAGCCACATTTGAAACCACTGATTTATGGTATTGCTATGTTGGCAATTGAATTTCACCCTAGAAGAAAATATATCCTTTGCCGGACACTATTAAACTTGGCCAGCCACAGCTGAAACCACTGATTTACGGTATTGCTATTTTTACAACTGAATTTCACCCCAGAAAATATTATATCCTTTGACGATACTATTAAACTTGTCCAGTCACAGCTGGAACACCAGATTTATGTTATTGCTATTTTTGCAACTGAATTTCACCCCAGAAAATAATATATCCTTTGACGGACGCTATGAAACTTGTCCAGTCACAGCTGGAACACCAGATTTACGGTATTGCTATTTTTGTTACTGAATTTCACCCCAGAAAATAATATATCCTTTGACGGCCACTATAAAACTTGTCCAGTCACAGCTGGAACACCAGATTTAGGTTATTGATATTTTTGCAACTGAATTTCACCCCAGAAAATAATATATCCTTTGACGGACACTATAAATCTTGTCTAGTCACAGCTGGAACACCAGATTTACGTTATTGCTATATTTGCAACTGAATTTCACCCCAGAAAATAATATATCCTTTGACCGACACTATGAAACTTGTTTAGTCACAGCTGGAACACCAGATTTACGGTATTTCTATTTTTGCAACTGAATTTCACCCCAGAAAATAATATATCCTTTGACAGACACTATGAAACTTGTTCAGTCACAGCTGGAGCAACAGATTTACGGTATTTCTATTTTGGTAATTGAATTTCACCCCAGTACAAAAGCTATCTTTTTACAGACACTATAAAACTTGTCCTGCCACAGCAGAAACCACTGATTTAGGGTATTGATATTTTGGAAATTGAATTTCACCCCAGAAAAAAAATATATATTCTTTGCCAGACAGTATTACACATGGCTAGCCACAGCTGGACCACCAGATTTAGGGTATTGCTATTTTTTCAAGTAAATTTCACCTCTAAATAAAATATAGAAAGGGTGACAATAAGCACAACCAAGCCCCTGATTTAGGATATAGCAAAAAAATAAAAACCCTACTTTTGATGGATTAATGGACTTGGTGGCAGCTTGTGCTGGCGCACCACAATACACATAATGGCCGCCGATCACCGCAAAAAAAATTGATAGAAAAACGCTCTGGGCAGCCTGAAAACAGTGAGCAATTAACTAGCAGAAGTTGAAGGATTCAGAGCTGTAGATCGATCACTTCATTAAGTGTTTTTGCTGAGTTATTCACTGCCGAATCTCGCCCTAACAGCAGCTGCATCCTATCCCTTCACTAATCAGAGCAGAGTGACGTGCGGCGCGACGTGACTCCAGCTTAAATAGAGGCTGGGTCACATGCTGCACTTGGCCAATCACAGCCATGCCATTAGTAGGCATGGCTGTGATGGCTTCTTAGGGCAAGAAGTAAAACGCTAGCTGATTGGCTGCTGTGCAGCCCTTCAGAAAGCGGGAAGAAATCGCTGAACAACGAACCAGAACTTTTACGTAAATGTACAGTTCGGGTTCGCACATCCCTACTCCCAATGTCTGCTCTGATGATTTTGTCCCTAATGTTATCCATTCTTTTATAACAGATCATGGGTGGCCTCTGAAATTCCTCAATTTGTGGGTAGGAATTGATTATAACATGCCAATGTTTATTAATGGCAGCCCTGATTTTGTTAGTCCATGGATGGTATTTCATTATGAAGGGTATGCGTGATTTTTTGGGGACCTTCTATTCTTGATTCATATTTTAATATATACTATTATCTATCATTTTTCCACAGCGAAACTGAAACTATATGAACTATACAATTCTGGAATACCAATATGTACTTTACGATATTGTTTTGACTTTACATGTGATCCTCTTTTTTCTATTTTAAATGTTTACCATGACAACATGATGTCCCTACTTTGTAATTTGGCGGGCTATTTGTGTAATATAATGGTGATGGAGATTTTCACAGTCTGAGGAAGGCACAGATTGTGCCGAAACGCGTCACTAGCATGTGGCAATAAATGAAGCAACAGTGAGTGCCAGTCCTTCTTTATCACTATCCACATGGTAGGTCATCAGTATTAAAATCTTTGAAAACCCCTTTAATGTTGATTGTGACTTACTGCTAATAAAAAAACCAAAAGTCAGTATCTCAGAAAATTAGAATAGTGAAAAAATACACTAGAAGACTGATGGATCGTACGGCGCTTTGGTAACATAGCATAGCTATGTGATCCATGCGACGCAGGGACCCGGTGACGTCATCTAGGAGCGCCTCTGCCGCCACACGGAAGGTAAGTAGCTTCTCCCCCAGCTTCCCGCTTCTTTTCCATGGCACCCAGGACTTTAGTAGTGTCCTGGCTGCCATGGTAACCTGAAAGCATATTTAAGACTGATCAGTCTTTAAATGCTTTCAGTTGTCTTGTGTTGTGACGGATCCGGCGGGCATTTCCAGCGACGGAAGTGCATGCCGGATCCTCACAACGCAGATGTGAAAGGGGCTTAACAGTGTTTTTTGCAACCAACTATAAAAATGCAGTATTTCACTGGTTAGTTGGAATATCTGAAATGCAGACCAGGCCGCTAATGTGCTATATGGCACTATAACAGTGTTTTTTGCAACCAACTATAAAAAGGCAGTATTTCACTGGTTAATTGGAATATCTGAAATGCAGACCAGGCCGCTAATGAGCTATGTGGAACTATAACAGTGTTTTTTGCAACCAATTATAAATAGGCAGTATTTCACTTATTAATTGGAATATCTGAAATGCAGACCAGGCCGCTAATGTACAAACAGGATTCCAAAAAAGTTAGGACACTAAACAAATTGTGAATAAAAACTGAATGCAATGATGTGGAGATGGCAAATGTCAATATTTTATTTGTAATAGAACGTAGATGACAGATCAAACATTTAATCCGAGTAAATGTATCATTTTAAAGGAAAAATATGTTGATTCAAAATTTCACGGTGTCAACAAATCCCAAAAAAGTTGGGACAAGTAGCAATAAGAGGCTGGAAAAAGTAAATTTGAGCATAACGAAGAGCTGGAAGACCAATTAACACTAATTAGGTCAATTGGCAACATGATTGGGTATAAAAAGAGCTTCTCAGAGTGGCAGTGTCTCTCAGAAGCCAAGATGGGTAGAGGATCACCAATTCCCACAATTTTGCGCAGAAAGATAGTGGAGCAATATCAGAAAGGTGTTACCCAGCGAAAAATTGCAAAGACTTTCCATCTATCATCATCAACTGTGCATAACATCATCCGAAGATTCAGAGAATCTGGAACAATCTCTGTGCGTAAGGATCAAGGCCGTAAAACCATACTGGATGCCCGTGATTTCCGGGCCCTTAAACGACACTGCACCACAAACAGGAATGCTACTGTAAAGGACATCACAGAATGGGCTCAGGAATACTTCCAGAAACCATTGTCAGTGAACACAATCCACCGTGCCATCCGCCGTTGCCAGCTGAAACTCTACAGTGCAAACAAGAAGCCATTTCTAAGCAAGATCCACAAGCTCAGGCGTTTTCACTGGGCCAGGGATCATTTAAAATGGAGTGTGGCAAAATGGAAGACTGTTCTGTGGTCAGACGAGTCACGATTCGAAGTTCTTTTTGGAAATCTGGGACGCCATGTCATCCAGACCAAAGAGGACAAGGACAACCCAAGTTGTTATCAACGCTCAGTTCAGAAGCCTGCATCTCTGATGGTATGGGGTTGCATGAGTGCTGTGGCATGGGCAGCTTGCATGTCTGGAAAGGCACCATCAATGCAGAAAAATATATTCAGGTTCTAGAACAACATATGCTCCCATCCAGACGTCATCTCTTTCAGGGAAGACCCTGCATTTTTTAACAAGATAATGCCAGACCACATTCTGCATCAATCACAACATCATGGCTGCGTAGGAGAAGGATCCGGGTACTGAAATGGCCAGTCTGCAGTCCAGATCTTTCACCTATAGAGAACATTTGGCGCATCATAAAGAGGAAGGTGCAACAAAGAAGGCCCAAGACGATTGAACAGTTAGAGGCCTGTATTAGACAAGAATGGGAGAGCATTCCTATTTCTAAACTTGAGAAACTGGTCTCCTCGGTCCCCATACGTCTGTTGAGTGTTGTAAGAAGAAGGTAAGATGCCACACAGTGGTGAAAATGGCCTTGTCCCAACTTTTTGGGGATTTGTTGACACCATGAAATTCTGAATCAACATATTTTTCCCTTAAAATGGTACATTTTCTCAGTTTAAACTTTTGTTCCGTGATTTATGTTCTATTCTGAATAAAATATTAGAAGTTGGCACCTCCACATCATTGCATTTAGTTTTTATTCACAATTTGTATAGTGTCACAACTTTTTTGGAATCCGGTTTGTACTATGTGGCACTATAACAGTGTTTTTTGCAACCGACTATAAAAAGGCAGTATTTCATTGGTTAATTGGAATATCTGAAATGCAGACCAGGCCACTAATGTGCTATGTGGCACTATAACAGTGTTTTTTTGCAACCAACTATAAAAATGCAGTATTTCACTGGTTAATTGGAATATCTGAAATGCAGCGTAGAACACTTATGTGCTATCTGGCACTATAACAGTGTTTTTTGCAACCAACTATAAAAATGCAGAATTTCACAGGTTAATTTTAACATCTGAAATGCAGCGTAGAACACTTATGTGCTATGTGCCACTATAACATTGTTTTTTGCAGCCAACTATAAAAATGCTGTATTTTACTGGTTAATTAGAATATCTGAAATGCAGACTAGGCTGCTAATGTGCAATCTAGCACAAAACCAGTGTTTTTTGCAACCAAGTCTCTAGGTAATTTGATTTCAGCTCACCCACCTTTTCTTGCTAGGTGCACGGATGTAAAGGATGAAGCCTTGTTGTAATGGGTTGAAAGGAAGGAAATCCGGCACTCAAAATTGATGAGGTAACATAGTAACATAGTACATAAGGCCAAAAAAAGACATCTGTCCATCCAGTTGGGTCTGTCATCTTGCTAGTTGATCCAGAGGAAAGAAGTCCTCCCTGGATCAACGACCCATCTCTAGTAGCTATAGCCTGTAATATTATTACACTCCAGGAATACATCCAGGCCCCTCTTGAATTCCTTTATTGTACTCACCATCACCACCTCCTCAGGCAGAGAGTTCCATAGTCTCACTGCACTTACCGTAAAGAATCCTCTTCTATGTTTGTGTACAAACCTTCTTTCCTCCAGACGCAGAGGATGTCCCCTTGTCACAGTGACAGTCCTGGGGATAAATAGATGATGGTAGAGATCTCTGTACTGACCCCTGAAATATTTAGACATAGTTATTAAATCTCCCCTCGGTCGTCTTTTTTCTAAAGTAAACAACCCTAATTTTGATAACCTTTCAGGGTACTGTTGTTGCCCCATTCCAGTTATTACTTTAGTTGCCCTCCTCTGAACTCTCTCCAGCTCTGCTATGTCCGCCTTGTTCACAGGAGCCCAGAACTGTACACAGTACTCCATGTGTGGTCTGACTAGCGATTTGTAAAGTGGTAGAACTATGTTCTCATCACGGGCATCTATGCTACTTTTCATGCAACCCATTATCTTTTTTGGCCTTGGCAGCAGCTGCCTGAGACTGTTTGCTGTTTATTAAAATTCCTAGATCCTTTTCCATGTCAGTGTTACCGAGTGTTTTACCATTTAGTATGTACAGCTGACTTGCATTATTCCTTCCCATGTGCATAACTTTACATTTGTCAGTTTTAAACCTCATCTGCCACTTCTCTGCCCAAGCCTCCAATCTATCCAGATCCCTCTGTAGCAGTATATTGTCCTCTTCAGTGTTAATTACTTTACACAGTTTAGTGTCATCTGTAAAAATTGATATTTTACTATGCAAGCCTTCTACAATTTGTAGGTTCCTTTATTTGGTCATGCGATATATCAGGTACAGAGGTACAGAATGATTCATAATCAGTGATGCCCTTGTCTACTTGTTTCAATCGACAATGTTCTTATTCATGACTGAATGACCAAATAAAGGAACCTACGACTTCATCAATTTTGAGTGCCGGATTTTTTTGCAACCAACTATAAAAATATAGTATTTCACTGGTTAATTGGAATATCTGAAATGCAGACTAGTCCGCTAATTTGCAGTCTAGCACAAAACCAGTGTTTTTTTAAACCAACTATAAAAATGCAGTGTTTCACTGGTTAATTGGAACATCTGAAATGCAGCGTAGAACGCAGATATGCCATCTAGAACAAAAAGTGTGCTTTTGTACAGCAGCAAGGTAACTGCAGTATTTAACGGTTGTATTGGACTGTCAGATATGCAGTGCCTGTGACACATAGATCAAAAAAAATCGCTTTAGGTCACAAAAATATGTGACAGACATGTAATAGAATATTAATTAATGGCCAAGTATGCATGCAGGGCGCAGGGGTACTTGACCAGCCAAAAAAGGGAATTTGTCCTCCACTGAGCTACCAGAACAGAATTAAAATAAAGTCCCTGGCACACATGCAGCTCACATGCAGTTGCAAGGGCACTGCACTTGCAAAAATGGCCACAGACACCCAACTAACTAACAAATGGATTAAACGTTTTTTGGGGAGTGTCAATGGGCTCAGTGCTGGGTACAAAAATGTAGCATAGCACCCTCTATAATTGCTGTAGTTTAAAGATTGCAGTACACCTGAATTCTTGCCTAATCTTTCCCTCACACCAGCAGCCTTTACCTACACTAGTTAGATCAGAGTGACATGCGGTGCTACGTGACTCCAGCTTATATAGAGGCTGGGTCACATGCTTCACTTGGCCAATCACAGCCATGCCATTAGTAGGCATGGCTGTGATGGCTTCTAAGGGCAGACTAGTTAAACGCTTGTTGATTGGCTGCCCTGAAGCTTTTCAACAAGCGCCATAAAACGGCCAAACACCGAACTCGAACCGGAACATTCAATAAAATGTTCAGGTCCGGGTACGAAAAATCGTAAAGTTCGGGTTCGCTCAACTCTAGTGGTAATAACTTTAAAACGCTTTTACTTATCCAGGTTATTCTGAGACTGTTTTCTCGTCACATATTGTACTTTATGACAGTGGTAAAATTTAGTAAAAAAATGTCATTTTTATTTATAAAAAAAATACCAAATTTACTAAAAAAATTAGCAAATTTTTATAATAGATAGTAATAACTCCAAAAATAGTTATTACTTTACATTCCCCATATGTCTACTTCATGTTTGGATCCTTTTGTGAATGCAATTTTATTTTTGGGGGACATTAGAAGGCTTAGAAGTTTAGAAGCAAATCTTTAAATTTTTCTGAAAATTTCCAAAACCCACTTTTTAAGGACCAGTTCAAGTGTGAAGTCACTTTGTAAGGCTAATATAATAGAAACCAACCAGAAATGACCCCCTTTTAGAAACTACACCCCTCAAGGTATTCAAAATAGATTTACAAACGTTGTTCACCCTTTAGATGTTCCACAGGAATGAATGGAAAATGGAGATGACATTTCAGAATTTCACTTTTTTGGCAGATTTTCCATTTGAATCAATTTTTCCCAGTAGCAAAGGAAGAGTTAACAGCCAAACAAAACTCAATGCTTATTGCCCTAATTCTGTAGTTTACATAAACACCCCATGTGGTCGTAACCCAGCAGGGCGCAGAAGGAAAGGAACGCCATTTGGTTTTTGGAAGGCAGATTTCACTGGGATAATTTTAAGTTGCCATGTCACATTTGAAGACCCCCTGATGCACACCTAGAGTGGAAACTCCAAAAAACGCCAATTTGGAAACTCCGGGATACTATTTTAGGGTAGATATGATTTTTGGTGGCTCTGGAGGAAAGAAGGTTTGTACACAAACATAGAAAAGGATTCTTCACTGTAAGAGCAGTGAGACTATGGAACTCTCTGCCTGAGGAGGTGGTGATGGTAAGTACAATAAAGGAATTCAAGAGGGGACTGGATTTATTTCTGGAGTGTAATAATATTACAGGCTACAGCTACTAGAGAGGGGTCGTTGATCCAGGGAGTTATTCTGATTGCCTGATTGGAGTCGGGAAGGAATTTTTTTCCCCATAAGTGAGGAAAATTGGCTTCTGCCTCACAGGGGTTTTTTGCCTTCCTCTGGATCAACTTGTAGGAAACAGGCCGAACTGGATGGACAAATGTCTTTTTTCGGTCTTATATACTATGTTACGTTACACTTTTTGTGAGGCAAGGTGACAAAAAAAAGCTGTTTTGGCAGCATTTTTTTGTTGTTGTTATTTACAATGTTCATCTCACAGGTTAGATCATGAGGTATTTTTATAGAGCAGGTGTTTATGGATGCGAAAATACCAAATATGTATACTTTTTTTGTTGTTTGATTCAGTTTTACATAATAAAGCTTTTTTTTTAAAAATCAGGTTTTAGTGTCTGTATATTCTGAGAGCCATAGTTTTTATTATTTTTTGGGTGATTGTCTTAGGTAGGGTCTCATTCTTTGTGGGATGAGATGATGGTTTTATTGGTACTATTTTAGGGTGCATATGACTTTTTGATTGCTTGGTATCACACTTTTGTGATGTAAGGTGACAAAAAATGCCTTTTTTGACACTTTTTTTAACGGTGTTCACATGAGGGGTTAGGTCTTGTGATATTTTTATACAGCAGGTTTTTATGGATGCGTCGATACCTAATATGTATACTTGTTTTATTTTTGTAAGTTTTACACAATTATATCAATTTTTAAACAGAAAAAAATCATGTTTTAGTGTCTACATAGTCTGAGAGCCATAGTTTTTTAATTTTTGGGTGATTGTCTTAGCTAGAGTCTCATTTTTTGCGGGATGAGATGACTGTTTGATTGGTATGATTTTTGGTGTGTATGACTTTTTGATCGCTTGCTACTACACTTTTTGTGATGCAAGGTGACAAAAAATAGCTTTTTTGACACAGTTTTTATTTTTATTTTTTTATGGTGTTCACCCTGAGGGGTTAGAGCATGTGGTATTTTTTATAGAGCAGGTTGTTACGGATTTGGCGATAATATATCAACTTTTTTTTTTTTTTTTTTTTACATTTAGCACAATAAAAGCATTTTTGAAACAAAAAAATCATGTTTTAGTGTCTCCATAGTCTGAGAGCCATAGTTTTTGTATTTTTTAGGCAATTGCCTTAGGTAGGGGCTAATTTTTTTCGCTTGGTGTTACGCCTTTTTTTCGCTTGGTGTTGCACTTTTAGTGATGTAAGGTGACAAAAATTTAAGATTACACTCACCGGTAATCACTTTTCCATAACCCCATGACAGCACCCTTGAGAGACCGCCTCCATCCAGGACAGGAAATGGGAACTTTCGTGGAGAGTTCTTAAGGAGGGGCGCTGCTCCTATACCACCATTTAATTGCGAGAACTTGTCCTAAAATACTATATATATATTTTTATAATACTATATATATATAATACTACATATATATTTTTTTCTTTATATATATTCATATATATTTTTCTTTTTTTTCCATATATACATATATATATAAATATATCTATATATCCTTTTTTTTGTGTGTTGTCAGATATGGAAAAGTGGCTTATGGAAAAGTGATTACCGTTGAGTGTAATCTTAAAGTTCCCTTACGCCCATGACAGCACCCTTGAGAGACGACTAGAATAGTAACATATTAGGGGAGGACTACTGCCTGGAGGATTTTCCTACCGAAGGCTAATTGATCTTTAGAGCCTAAATCTAACCTGTAATGGTGAAAAAAAAGTACATGGAGACTTCCAGGTAGCTGCTCTACAAATCTGCTCTAGGGATGCATTAGCCCTTTCTGCCCATGAAGTAGAAATAGATCTGGTAGAATGTGTGCCAAACCCTGCAGGAGGAGATTCTCCTGCTGAGGAATAGGCCAAAGTAATGGCCCCCACTATCCCACTATAGTGTTTTAGAAGAAGCTGTGAGACCACGTTTTTTCCCCCCAAATTGTATGAAAAGTCTAGAGGTTTTTCTCCATTGACTTGTGACTTTTAAGTATTGAGATGGGCATCTTTTTATGTCTAAACAATGGAGTCTCCTCTCCTTCTCATTCTTTGGGGGCACTGACAAAAGGAGGGAAGGACAATTTCTTGGGTTCTATGGAACATGGAGACCACTTTAGGAAGGAAGGAGGGATCTGGTCTGACAAGCACTCTTTCCTCTAAGATATTAGTATAAGGAGGAGAGGTTAAAAAGGCTGAAATTTTCCCCACGCGTCTGGCTGAGGTAATCGCTACCAGAAAGACAATGTTTTATCAACAAGTCCTGTATAGGTTTAAAAGGAGGTTCCATCATACTAGTCAGAACTAGGTTAAGGTCCCAGGGGGGAACCGAGGGTTTGATTACCAGCTTGATTCTACAAATTGCTTTAAAGAATCTCCTAATTCAGGGGTGGTTTGCAATCATAAAATCAAAAAAGGCACTGAGGGCAGAAACTTGAATCTTAAGAGTGCTAGACCTCAGGTTCTTCTCTAGACCACTTTGCAAAAAATCTAGAATTCTAGACATAGGAGGAGGACTCAAGGGATCTACCGGGATTTTTGAAAAGTTTTGAAAAGTTTTCCAAATTCTGAGGTAAATAGTAGAAGTAACATTTTTCCTACAAGATAATAGCGTAGATACCTTTCCCTTGGATAGGCCTCTGCATTCTAGGATCTGCCTTTCAAATACTAGGCTGTTAGATGCAGTTGTCTTACTTCCGGATGGAAGACAGCGCCCTGAAACAACAGGTCTTATCTGTCTGGGAGAATCCAGGGATCTGATAGAGAGAGCTTTCTCAACCAGGTGAACCATGTTCTTCATGGCCAAAAGGGAGCGATCAAGATGATCCTTGTCTGCTCCTGCCTCAGCTTTTGTAGCACTCTTGGAAGGAGTCTCAGCGGGGGGAAGGAATAGATAAGTTGATTTGGCCAAGGGAGGGAGAAAGCATCTATCCCTGTTGAAGAATCTTCTGATTTTAGGGAAAAGAATAGCTTGCATTTTCTGTTTTCCCTGGTTGCAAAAAGGTCCAGTTGAGGATAGCCCCAGAGCTGAGTTATCTGGTCAAAGATTTCTTGATTTAAAACCAATTCTCCCTGGTTTAGAATATTTCTGCTTAGGTAGCCTGACAATTTGTTTTCCGTTCCTTTTAGGTGTACAGCTTTGATAAATGGAATGTAAGGAATGATCAGAGAAAAAATTTCTGCGGCAAAGGACATGAGACCCTTTGATCTGGTCCCTCCTTGTCGGTTTAGGTATGATACCACCGTGGCATAGTCAGAATTTTTTTTTATACCTCTTCCCCGAATCATTTGTAGGAATTCTTTCAGGGCAAAAAGAACCGCTCTTGACTCTCCATTGATTTTCAAAGGAAACCCCTCTGGCAATAGGTGCCCCAGCCGGTTGGACTTGCGACTGTAGTGATGGATACCTGTTCCTGAGGATTTCAAGGGTGATCTTGAGACAGATTTGAAGGATTCAGCCACCAGTCTAAAGATTGTATTACCTGACGAGTGAGAGGAAGTGGTGCGTCCAGTGAGGAAAGAGATCCCTGCCACTCTTTCAGGATCTGCCATTGAAGGACTCTGGAGCGAAACTGGCTCCAATTGACTGCTGGTATTGTAGAAGTCATTCTGCCTAAAACAGCCATCCCCTGCCTGATGGCTCAATTTTTTGCAACTATTTGCAACTATCGGGGACCACACATCGTCTGTTAATCTGGCTATCTTGTTCTGAGAACAGGATACAACATAACTTTAATGAGTCCAGGATCATCCTTAGGAATACACATTTCTCGGAAGCGATTTTCCCCAGTTTATCTGCCACCCCAGCTTTGCCAAAAATTGCAATACTTCTTGGAGATGAGAGGTTAGAAGGCTTTTTGAGTCTGCTACCACCAAAAAATCATCCAAATATGGAATTACTAAAATGTCTTTTTCCCTTATATTGGCCATAACTTCTGCCATTATTTTTGTGAAGAGTCTGGGGGCCTGAGATATCCCAAAAAGAAAGTGCTGTGTATTTTAGATGATCGACTTGATCTTCCATGGAAACTGACGCTTTAAGATATTTCAGAAAATCTGCATGAATTGGAATGTGGTAATAAGCATCTTTTATATCTATGGTGGCCATGAAGCATCCTCCGAATAGATGTTTTAATACTGACTGTATTGATTCCATCCTGAATTTTTTGTAACTGAGGAACTGATTTAGGTCTTTTAGATTTATGATCATTCATAAAAAAAATTTGAAAAATTTAGCAATAGTGACCCACGCCTGTATTGCGCGCGCAATACGCACATATTACATTGCCGATTTTCGTAATCAAGAAAGTAACCGCGAATTATCTAATTCACAAATTTATGACGAATATTCACCCAAATATTCGCGAACTATCACAAATTTGAATATTGCTCCTGCAGCTCATCACTCGTGGCAATACCTAATATGAACAATATCATTTTTGAAACAAAAACAAAATCATGTTTTAGTGTTTCCATAGTCGGAGAGCCATAGTTTTTTTTATTTTTGGGGCAATTGTCTTAGGTAGGGTATCATTTTTGCGGGATGAGATGACGGTTTGATTGGCACTATTTTGCGGTGCATATGTCTTTTTGATTGCTTGCTATTACACTTTTTGTGATGTAAGGTGACGAAAAAAATGGCTTTTTGACACCGTTTTTATTTTATTTTTTGGACGGTGTTCATCTGAGGGGTTAGTTCATGTGGTATTTTTATAGAGCAGGTTACTAAGGATGCGGCGATACAGTGTGTCTAACTTTCTTATTTTACATTTAACACAATAAAAGCATTTTGGGCTTGGGTATCATTTTTACAGGATGAGATGACAGTTGGATTGGCACTATTTTGGGGTGCGTATGAATTTTTGATGGCTTACTATTATACTTTTTGTGATGTAAGGTGACAAAAAATTGCTTTTTTGACACGGTTTTTATTTTATTCTTTTGACGGTGTTCACCTGAGGGGTTAGGTCATGTGATATTTTTAAAGAGCAGGTTACTACAGACACAGCGATATCTAATGTGTCTAACTTTCTTTTTTACATTTAACACAATAAAAGCATTTTGGGCTATTGTCTTCGGTAGGGGCTCATTTTTTGTGGTATTTTAGGGGATAGGTAACATAGTAACATAGTAACAGTACATAAGGCCGAAAAAAGACATCTGTCCATCCAGTTCGGCCTGTCATCCTGCTAGTTAATTCAGAGGAAGGCAAAAAAAAAAACCTGTGAGGTAGAAGCCAATTTTCCCCACTTAAGGGGAATAAAAAATTCCTTCCCGACTCGCCAATCAGTCAATCAGAATAACTCCCTGGATCAACGACCCATCTCTAGTAGCTATAACCTGTAATATTATTAAGCTCCAGAAATATATCCAGCCGCCTCTTGAATTGCTTTATCGTACTCACCATCACCACCTCCTCAGGCAGAGAGTTCCATAGTCTCACTGCTCTTACCGTAAAGAATCCTCTTCTATGTTTGTGTGATATTTTTATAGAGCCGGTCGATACGGACGCGGCGATACCTAACATGTCTACTTTTCTTTTGTTCCTTATTTTTTACAATTTGTTTTAACTTTAATTTGGGAAAAGGATGCTTTTTTTTTTTTTTACTTAAAACTTTTAATTTTTTTGTAAAAATTATTTTTTTTTACTTTCTTTTTACTTTATTTTTTGTCCCACTCTGGGACTTCAACTTTTGGGGGACCATATTGAAGGATGGCAAAGGTATGGGGGACTCCCACGGAGGCGAGACCAAGGTGCTGGTACACAGCTGGACCCCGATGTCGCATCCATGAATGGCACCCATCCCAATTCTACAGGAATCCAAAAAGTTCCATTTCTGCATTTAAACGATTTGGGATATTTGTGACATAGATGCTATGTGATCACCTCCTCTCCATTGTTTCTTCACTTTTTCAAGAGCTATTAAGGTGAGTGTTGATAGATCTTTATTATGGAACTCTTTATAGACTACTGTTTAGATAAAGAATTTTGTTCAAAATTGTTTCTAATATTAATATGTTAAGATACCCTGTTTGTCAGTGTACGTTTGGTCCTCCCAATGTATTGTTTATTACATGGACATTGTATAATAAGTAATAACCACCTTATGAACTACTGATGTGAACACGTTTATTGCATTTTTAAACTTTTTAAACTTTTTCTATTTTTATATATTTTTTATATTTTCATTGTGTTTTTTTTGTAGTGTATATTTTATTTAATTCTATTTAAATCTATTATTTAAATCTATTTATGTCTGATATAATTGATGTATTAAAGAATTATTCTTCAATGCAGCCCTAGGTGATTGAATCTCTACAATAGCCTGCCGCAGGAGCTGGTCACAGCAAATACAGCAGATGGCTTAAAAAAAAGTAGGTGAATTTTTAATTCAAAATAACAGTGAGTCAATGAATAGAAATCTTGTTTTACACACCCTTTCCCTTTGGCCCAACCCCTTTTTAAAAGAAAGATGAATATTGATCCAAGGATTTGTTCCGTGAATAGATACAAAGTTGAGTGGTCTGCTCTGATTGGATCGCGATCATAGCCGGGGAAAAGGAGACGCCCACAGCAGAAGAAGGTGTCTCCGCCCCGTTCAGAGTTTATAGCTCGCTCGCCGAAACAACGGGGCTCTGAAGCGGCCGAACGGGTGGAAGGTATGAGAAAAAAAATACATCCTGGGCATCAGTGGGGGTCACACTACAAGGTTTTGACATAGTTAGCCTATGTCAAAATTGATGAAAGTTCCTCTTTAGAGATGGGCCGAACTATTTGCCGGCAAACAGTTCCCTGCGAACATAGCTTGTCAGCATACCCTCCCTCCCAGACCCTCCCACCTCCTATCTAAACGCAAGGACAGCATCCATCTTAGATTCATTCTGAAGCTGCAGTGTTAGTAATTGTAAATCGCAATGCGATTAATATGACCTGTATTATTCGCATTGCGATTACAACTTAGATCTGAGTTTCTAATGGTTGTATTGCTAGAATATAATGAAGATAACGAATATAGCACTATATTCTCAATCTTCGTTATATTCTAGCAATACAACAACCATTAGGAACTCAGATCTAAGTTTAATCGCAATGCGATTAATATAACCTGCATTAATCGCATTGCGAATTCAACTTAGAGCTGAGTTCCTAATGGTTGTTGTATTGCTAGAATATATGTTATATTCTAGCAGGACAACCATTAGGAACTCAGCTCTAAGTTGTAATCGCAATGTGAATAATACTTACAATTATTAATCACTTTCCGAATCCATTTGATGCCTCTATTTGATTGTATATGACGGTTGACTATGACTACCACCAACGTTCTGCTGCCTCCAAAGCAAGATATCTGAACCCCCGAGGGGCCATTTGGGCGTTTTTGATAGAAAACGCATCAAAATTGCATCTGCGTTTTTATAATTTTTTAATTTTTTTGTGTATTTTGACACATTTGGTTGCATATTTACATTTGGTATAGGCAAATATGGTAGTCTAGATCAGGTGTCTATACCAAAACCTAGGATCATTGTTTGACAGCATATTTTCTAAGCCATGTAGCTGAATATAGATTTGGGCAAAGTAATGATCTAGACCTGTGTTTCCCAACCAATGTGCCTCCAGCTGTTGCGAAACTACAACTCCCAGCATGCCTGCACAGCCAAAGGCTGTCCGGCATGCTGGGAGTTGTAGTTTTGCAAAAGCTGGAGGCACACTGGTTGGGAAACACTGAATTCTAGACTACCATATTTGCCTATACCAAATGTAAATATGCAACCAAATGTGGCAAAATACACAAAAAAAAAAAAGATAAAAACGCACATGCGTTTTTGATGCGTTTTCTATCAAAAACGCCCAAATGGCACCTCGGGGGTTCAGATATCTTGCCTCAGAGGAAGCAGAACGTTGGTGGTGGTCATAGTCAACCGTCATATACAATCAAATAGAGGCATCAAATGGATTCGCAAAGCGATTAATAATTGGAAGTATTATTCGCATTGCGATTACAACTTAGAGCTGAGTTCCTAATGGTTGTATTGCTAGAATATAACGTATATTCTACCAATACAACAACCATTAGGAACTCAGCTCTAAGTTGAATTCGCAACGCGATTAATGCAGGTTATATTAAATCGCATTGCGATTAAACTTAGATCGGAGTTCCTAATGGTTGTTGTATTGCTAGAATATAACGAAGATTGAGAATATAGCACTATATTCTCAATCTTCGTTATATTCTAGCAATACAACCATTAGGAAGCCAGCTCTAAGTTGAATTCGCAAATAAGATGTCCCAAACTATTCGCCGGCGGACAGTTGCCGACAAACATAGCTTGTGCGCGTTCGTTGCGGCGGGCGAACATATGCGATGTTCGGTCCACCCCCTATGATTGAGTAAACTTTGACCCTCTACCTCACAGTCAGCAGACACATTCCAGCCAATCAGCATACCCTCCCTCCCATCTCCTGGACAGCATCCATTTTAGATTAATTCGGAAGCTGCAGTCTTAGTGAGAGGAGGGACAGTGTAGCTGCTGCTGATTTAATAGGGAAATCGATAGCTAGGCTAGTGTATTCAGCATCCACTCCAGTCCTGAAAGACTTATCAGATCTCTGCTGTAAGGACAGCATCCTGACAGCACCCCAAAAAGCCCTTTTTAGGGCTAGTACATCAGTCTCCCTCCCAGACCCTCCCACCTCCTATCAAAAAGAAAGGACGGCATCCATCTTAGATTCATTCTGAAGCTGCAGTGTTAGTAGTTGTAATCGCAATGCAATTAATATAACCTGTATTAATCGCATTGCGATTACAACTTACCACATTCTGAGTCAACTATGTAATTTTCCATGGGAGTTTTGCCATGGATCCCCCTCCGGCATGCCACAGTCCAGGTGTTAGTCCCCTTGAAACAACTTTTCCATCACTATTGTGGCCAGAAAGAGTCCCTGTGGGTTTTAAAATTCGCCTGTCTATTGAAGTCTTTGGTGGTTCGCACTGTTCACATGTTCGCAAACATTTGCAGTGAAACTCCACTATCGCCTGCTGCTGCTCGCACAGTCTTTCCAGCATGTGCAAGGTGGAGTTCCACCTTGTGGGTACATTGCATATAAGGCGGTGAGCGGGAGGGCCGAAGTTATGCTGCAGGGCAGACAGGTGAGCAGCAGCGTGAGAAGGCTTAGTTCATTAAGAGTTGGTGTTTTAGTGCATGACTATCTGGATTGTCTCCTTGTTGCTGTAATATGTGAGTTGGTGGGGGCATTGCTCCCATTATTTGGGGCTCCTTGTCTTCTCATGAATTTGTGCCATGTAATTTTGTGTACATTTGTCTAATAAAATTGCATATATATTTTATGTGAGTGTTTATTGTTATTTATTGTTATGGGGCTATTACTGAGTTTGAATTGGTTTTAGTATTTGACATTAGACCCCAGTACTTGCGTTGTATATATTGAGTTTTCTTATTGGTGGATTAACTATTTGTAAGTTCAGCACATGCGCCAGGCACGGAATGTGCATCAAACTGGCTAGGCCCAGAGCTGCTACGAAATTTCGCCTGTTGACATACCCCACCAGGCTTGGCTTGTAGTGTTGAGCGCGAATATTCGAATCATGAATTTTAATTGCGAATATCGCCACTTCGAGAATTTGCGAATATTTTGAATATAGTGCTATATATTCGTATTCGCGAATACTGTTGATCACGAATATTCTAATTGTGAATTTATCGCAAATTTGTTGCAAATTTATCATGAATATCAGCACTTAGCAACATCCCTAGCAACCAGTAAAAAAGTTACCTACCCCTTAGTGTTGATCGCGAATATTTTAATCGCAAATTTTTACCGCAAATATATTACATTGCTGCTCTTCTCAATCAAGTAAATAATGACTGGAGATCCCGAATTCTCGAATTTGCGAATTTTTGGCAAATATTCGGCCAAAAATTTATGAAATATCGCAAATTCAAATATTGCCTATGCCGCTCATCACTATTGGCTTGGGGCTCAGCGGCACCAAATACTCATCGGTCTGTTATTCCATGGCCGCCCACAGCTCCTGCGCGATGTGGGGTCTTTCCCCTAAACATATGAGTTTTAGAACAGCCTGCTGTCGTTTCCTCCTGGCTGTGCTGAAGCTGGTGGTGCAGGTGTTGCGCTGATGTGATGAAGAGGTGGTAGAGGAGGAACCGGAGGAGGAAGCGGAGTAGGAGGAGGAGGCAACAGGAGGCACTGAGAAACGTCCAGCAATCCTTTGTGGGGGTAGGACATGTGCCAAACCACTGTCCGCCTCAGGCCCAGCTTCCACTACATTTATCATGTCGGTGGTTATGTGGACCTTGCCACTGATGTAGTTGCGCAGCGGACACCTGATTTTTCCGCCACTTGTTCGTGCAGGGCAGGGATAGCCCGCCTTGAAAAGGCAGCTGCCGTCATTACATTTTTTCTCCACCAGACAGAATAGCAGCATTTAAAAAGCCAGGAGTTTTGAAATGCTGGCATTCAGGGCCAGGGCCAGGGGGTAATTCTTCTTTCTCTCCAGTGTTTGTGGGATGGACAGCTGAACGCTTCCATGGGACAGTGTGGACATGCTGGGTGACGGTGGTGGTGTGGCTGCCACATCATCTGTTTGCGGAGTGGCAGGTGCCCCTGTCGCTCGAGAGGGGGAGGAAGAGGCCGAGACCACAGCAGTAGAGGGAGCAGGAGGAGCCTCTTATCTTTTGTGGTTCTTGAGGTGTCTACTCCACTGCAGATCGTGCTTTGCGGTTAGATGCCGGATCATGCAGGTGGTGCTCAGGTTGAGAACATTTATGCCTTGCTTTAGGCTCTGACTGCACAGTGCACAAACCACCTGTCATCAGCACACTGCCTTAAAAACTGCCACGCCAGGGAACTTTGCCCCGGCTTTGGTGTGCTATGTCTCTTGATATGTTGGGCAGTAGCAGGGGGCAGGCCGCTCAGCTTTTGCAACCTGCTTCCTCTGCGTGCGTGACCCCCTCTACTTCCTTTGAACTGCAGACGTCACTGGCATGACCTGGATGCCATGTGAGGTCTAGGACCTCATCGTCCTCCCCATCATCTTCCACCCACTCCTTACTCCTGCCCGGTCTGCACACTGGAGCCCATGCAGTTGACAACTGTGTTTCGTCCTCAAAGATGTGCTGCAGTGGTTCTCGCACATCCTCAAATATAAGTGGTTGGGCATCAGTGCACTCAATCTCTGTCACTTCTAGGGCAGGGCTGGGTGAATGGCCCACAGAAACCGCGCCAGAAGAGTCATCAAAAATCATAAGTGACTGCTGCATGACTTGGGGCTCAGACTGCTTTGCTGATGAGAAAGGGGTTGAGGTGGAAGACAGATGCCAGTGAGCCGCCAATGCCAACTCTGCACTTTTAGCAGTGGACCAGGTGGAAGACAATGTGAAGGAGCTGGAGGCACTATCAGCCATCCAATCTACTACCGCCTCTATTTGTTCTGGCTAGTGTTGAGCGAACAGTTCGAGAATCGTTCGGGACATTTTCAAAAAAGTTCGGGTTCGGGTCCGGTGTTCGTCGATTACTTCCCGCTTTCTGAAGGGCTGCACAGCAGCCAATCAGCTAGCGTTTTACTTCTTGGCTCTTGCCCTAAGAGCCCATCACAGCCATGCCTACTAATGGCATGGCTGTGATTGGCCAAGTGCAGCATGTGACCCAGCCTCTATTTAGGCTGGAGTCAAGTAGCACCGCACGTCACACTGCTCTGATTAGTGTAGGGAGAGGACGCAGCTTCTGTGAGGGCGAGATAGGCAGGGATAAAGAAGTGATTGAATGATCTACCTTTCTACACCTGTGCATCAGAACAACTCAGCTGAGCTGTTCACTGAAAGTCACTATTTTGTTGAGACTGGCCAGAGCGATTTTTACTGGCACATGTAACTGGGCTGACCGGCGGTGGCCATTTTGGGACTTGTGGTGCGCCAGCACTTGCTGCCACAGAGTCTAAACCAAAGCTCCAAAGAAGTGAAAAATCTACACCTGTGAATCAGAACAACAGCGATTCAGCTGCTCAGTCAAAGTCAATTTTTTTTCTGGCTGGGCAGACTGTTTTCTGGCACATGTTACTGGGCTGATAGGCCGCGGCCATTTTGGGACTTGTGGTGCTACAGCAAAAGCTGTCACAACGTCCATTATTCTCATGTAATAGTCGATTTTTTCATAGATATACTACATCAGGGGTTTGGCTGTGCTTGTGTCACCCCTACTAACTGCAAAGATATTTAATATATCAGTGGTGAAACTGAAAGTAACCCACTTGGATAGCAAATCCCATGAATGTGCTGTTCCAGCTAGGCTAGCCAGTGCCACTACAGCCGAGTCCAATACTGTCAGCCAGAAATATATTTTTTTTTATGTGCCAGAAATATAAATTAGAAAAAGCTTTCACCGTAATAATTATTAAAAATTATAAAATTATTCTGGTGTTAGACCAGAAGAAGCACTCCTGTTGAAATTAATACTGTAAAAAGGCTTAGGCAATATTTCTCCCAGTGTGGGAAATTTATCTAGCAAAACTAGCATTTTAAAAATTCCGGTGTTCTGAAATACCAGCAGTCCTCTTGTAATTAATACCGCAAAAGGCATTATATCGTCCAGTGTTGTAATTTTGGTGAACAAAAGGCCAATTTAATCAATCTGGTGTTAGTTACACCAGAAACAGTAGGCCTCACGTTTTACTCCTGTAAAAGGAATTAATACCGCAAAAAGGCATTACATTGTCCAGTGTTGTAATTTTGGTGAAAAAAGGCCAATTTAATCAATCTGGTGTTTGTTAGACCAGAAACAGTAGGCCTCACGTTTTACTCCTGTAAAAGGAATTATATCTCCCGTGTGGGAATCTATGTACCAAAACTAGCATTTAAAAAATTCTGGTGTCCAATTAGCAGCAGTCTTCTTGAAATTAATACCGCCAAAAGGCATTATTGTCCAGTGTTGTAATTTTGGTGAAAAAGAGGCCAATTTAATCAATCTGGTGTTTGTTAGACCAGAAACAGTAGGCCTCACGTTTTTACTCCTGTAAAAAGGAATTATATCTCCCCGTGTGGGAATCTATGTACCAAAACTAGCATTTAAAAAATTCTGGTGTCCAATTAGCAGCAGTCTTCTTGAAATTAATACCGCCAAAAGGCATTATTGTCCAGTGTTGTAATTTTGGTGAAAAAAAGGCCAATTTAATCAATCTGGTGTTTGTTAGACCAGAAACAGTAGGCCTCACGTTTTTACTCCTGTAAAAAGGAAGTATATCTCCCCGTGTGGGAATCTATGTACCAAAACTAGCATATTAAAAATTCTGGTGTCCAATTTGCAGCAGTTTTCTTGTAATTAATACCGGAAAAGGAATTATATCTTCCAGTGTGGGAATTTATGTACACAAACTAGCATTATAAAATTCTGGTGTCCAATTAGCAGCAGTGTTCTTGTAATTAATACCGCCAAAAGGCATTATTGTCCAGTGTTGTAATTTTGGTGAAAAAAGGCCAATTTAATCAATCTGGTGTTTGTTAGACCAGAAACAGTAGGCCTCACGTTTTTACTCCTGTAAAAGGAATTATATCTCCCGTGTGGGAATCTATGTACCAAAACTAGCATATTAAAAATTCTGGTGTCCAATTTGCAGCAGTTTTCTTGTAATTAATACCGGAAAAAGGAATTATATCTTCCAGTGTGGGAATTTATGTACACAAACTAGCATTATAAAAATTCTGGTGTCCAATTAGCAGCAGTGTTCTTGTAATTAATACCGCCAAAAGGCATTATTGTCCAGTGTTGTAATTTTGGTGAAAAAAAGGCCAATTTAATCAATCTGGTGTTTGTTAGACCAGAAACAGTAGGCCTCACGTTTTTACTCCTGTAAAAGGAATTATATCTCCCCGTGTGGGAAACTATGTACCAAAACTAGCATTTTAAAAATTCTGGTGTCCAATTTGCAGCAGTTTTCTTGTAATTAATACCGGAAAAAGGAATTATATCTTCCAGTGTGGGAATTTGTGTACACAAACTAGCATTTTAAAAATTCTGGTGTCCAATTAGCAGCAGTCTTCTTGTAATTAATACCGCAAAAGGCATTATTGTCCAGTGTTGTAATTTTGGTGAAAAAAGGCCAATTTAATCAATCTGGTGTTAGTTAGACCAGAAACAGTAGGCCGCACGTTTTACTCCTGTAAAAGGAATTATATCTCCCGTGTGGGAATCTATGTACCAAAACTAGCATATTAAAAATTCTGGTGTCCAATTTGCAGCAGTCTTCTTGTAATTAATAACCGAAAAAGGAATTATATCTTCCAGTGTGGGAATTTTGGGGCTAAAAATAATATATTTTATTGTGGTGCGAGTTGAATCGCAACAATGAGGAAACATTCTATTAAGGGACGAGGACGCGGTCGTGGTGGTGTCCGTGGAGCCTCTGTTGCTGGCAGAGGACGTGGCCGCTCGGCCTCAGGCGCACAAAGTAGTGAACCAACTCCTCAAGTAGCCGGCAGAATTTACAGCGATATTTGGTGGGGCCCAATGCCGTTATGAGGATGGTAAGGCCTGAGCAGGTACAGGCATTAGTCGATTGGGTGGCCGACAGTGCTTCCAGCACGTTCACCACATTGTCTTCCGCCCAGTCTTCTGCGGAAAGCGCACAGGTGGCACCTGAAAACCAAGCCCATCAGTCTGTCACATCACCCCCATGCATATCAGGGAAACTGGCTGAGCCTCAAGTTATGCAGCAGTCTCTTATTCTGTTTGAAGACTCTGCTCCCACGGTTTTCCAGGGCGTCCACCTAGCCCTTCCCCAGCGGTGGAAGACATTCCATGCACTGACGCACAACCACTTATGTATCCAGATGATGAGGACATGGGAATACCACCACAGCAGAGTGACCGAGTCTCTGATGATGACGAAACACTGGTGCCCACTGCCGCGCCTTATTGCAGTGTGCAGACTGAACAGGAGGAGGTCAGGGAGGAAGACTGGGTGGAAGACGATGCAGAGGACGATGAGGTCTTAGACCCCACATGGACTGAAGGTCGTGCCGCTGACTTAAATAGTTCAGAGGAAGAGGCAGTGGTGAGACCGAGACAACAGCGAAGCCAAAGAGGGAGCAGGGGGCAAAGCAGAACAGCCGCCGTCCAGAGAGTTCGCCTGCTATTGGCCAGCGCCAACAGGGACCCAGCACCCCAAAGGCATCTTCAAGGAGTTCCCTGGCATGGCACTTCTTCAAACAATGTGCTGAGGACAAGACCAGAGTGGTTTGCACGCTGTGCCATCAGACCCTGAGGCGAGGCATTAACGTTCTTAACCTGAGCACCACCTGCATGATCAGGCATCTACATGCAAAGCATGAACTGCAGTGGAGTACACACCTTAAAAACAAGGAACCCGCTCAGGCTCCCCTGCTCCTCTACCGCTGCTGCCTCGGCTTCCGCCTCGAGAGGAATGTTGCCACCTGCCGAGCAGCAAACAGAGGATGTGCCACCGACACCACCACCACCACCGCCACCGTCACCTAGCGTCTCCACTATTTCACACAGCAGCGTTCAGCTCTCCATCTCTCAAACCTTTGAGAGGAAGCGCAAATTCCCACCTAGTCACCCTCGAGTCTCTTGGCCTGAATGCCAGCATTTCTAAACTACTGGCCTTTGAAATGCTGTCATTCCGGCTGGTGGACACAGACAGCTTCAAACAGCTGATGGCCATGGCTGTCCCCCAGTATGTGGTTCCCAGCCGCCACTACTTCTCCAAGACAGCCGTGCCTTCCTGCACATGCAAGTGTCCGATAAAATCAAGTGTGCACTGCGCAACGCCATTTGTGGCAAGGTCCACCTAACCACAGATACGTGGACCAGTAAGCACGGCCAGGGACGCTATATCTCCCTAACTGCACACTGGGTAAATGTAGTGGCGGCTGGCCCCAGGCGGAGAGTTCCTTGGCGCACGTCCTTCCGCCGCCAAGGATCACAGGGCATCATTCTTTGCCTCCTGTAGCCTCCTCCTCCTACTCGGCTCTCCTCCTCCTCCTCTGCTTCCACCAGCTCATCCAGTCAGCCACACACCTTCACCACCAACTTCAGCACAGCCCGGGTAAACGTCAGCAGGCCATTCTGAAACTCATATGTTTGGGGACAGGCCCCACACCGCGCAGGAGTTGTGGCGGGGTATTGAACAACAGACCGACCAGTGGTTGCTGCCGGTGGGCCTCAAGCCCGGCCTGGTGGTGTGCGATAATGGGCGAAATCTCGTGGCAGCTCTGGGACTAGCCGGTTTGACGCACATCCCTTGCCTGGCGCATGTGCTGAATTTGGTGGTGCAAAAGTTCATTCACAACTACCCAGACATGTCAGAGCTGCTGCATAAAGTGCGGGCCGCCTGTGCGCGCTTCCGGCGCTCACATCCTGCCGCTGCTCGCCTGTCAGCGCTACAGCGGAACTTCGGCCTTCCCGCTCACCGCCTAATATGCGACGTGCCCACCCGGTGGAACTCCACCTTGCACATGCTGGAGAGACTGTGCGAGCAGCAGCAGGCCATAGTGGAGTTTCAGCTGCAGCACGCACGGGTCAGTCGCACTGCGGAACAGCACCACTTCACCACCAATGATTGGGCCTCCATGCGAGACCTGTGTGCCCTGTTGCGCTGTTTCGAGTACGCCACCAACATGGCCAGTGGCGATGCCACTGTTATCAGCGTGACAATACCAATTCTATGTCTCCTAGAGAAAACGCTTAGGGCGATGATGGAAGAGGAGGTGGGCCAGGGCCAGGAGGAGGAGGAGGAGGATGACGGGTCGTTTTTAGCACTTTCAGGCCAGTCTGTTAGAAGTGGCTCAGAGGGAGGTTTTTTGCAACAGCAGAGGGCAGGTACAAATGTGGCCAGCCAGGGACCACTACTGGAGGACGAGGAGGATGAGGAGGAGGTGGAGGAGGATGAGGATGAAGCAGGTTCACAGCGGGGTGGCACCCAGCACAGCGCAGGCACATCCCTGGTGCGTGGCTGGGGGATACAGAGGATGATGACGATACGCCTCCCACAGAGGACAGCTTGTCCTTACCTCTGGGGAGCCTGGCACACATGAGCGATTACATGCTGCAGTGCCTGCGCAACGACAGCAGAGTTGCCCACATTTTAACGTGTGCTGACTACTGGGTGGCCACCCTGCTGGATCCACGGTACAAAGACAATGTGCCCACTTTACTTCCTGCACTGGAGCGTGATAGGAAGATGCGCGAGTACAAGCGCACGCTGGTAGACGCGCTCCTGAGAGCATTCCCAACTGTCACAGGGGAACAGGTGGAAGGCCAAGGCCAAGGCAGAGGAGGAGCTAGAGGTCGCCCACGCAGCAGTGTCACGGCCAGCTCCTCTGAGGGCAGGGTTAGCATGGCAGAAATGTGGAAAAGTTTTGTCTCCACGCCACAGCTAACTGCCCCACCACCTGATACGGAACGTGTTAGCAGGAGGCAACATTTCACTAACATGGTTGAACAGTACGCCTGCACACAACTCCACGTACTGACGGATGGTTCGGCCCCATTCAACTTCTGGGTTTCCAAATTGTCCACGTGGCCAGAATTAGCATGTTATGCCTTGGAGGTGCTGTCCTGCCCGGCGGCCAGCGCTTTATCTGAACGTGTATTCAGCACGGCAGGGGCGCCATTACTGACAAACGCAGCCGCCTGTCCGCAGCCAACGTGGGACAAGCTGACGTTTATAAAAATGAACCAGGCATGGATCCCACAAGACCTGACCCTCCCTTGTGCAGAGTAGTCCTTAATAACTGCCTTAAACCATGTTGTCTTGTACTCCTGGCCACTTCTTCATTGAAAATCAATTTTTGAAATTAAGTAGGATCTTGGGGTGCAAACCCAGAGTTGAATGAACCTTCCTCTGTCTGGGTGCCGGGCCAAAGTACATGAAAGTGTCCTTCTCCTGTGCTGGGTGATATGAATGTTATACTTGTGCTGTCTGACATGTCTCCTTTGTGTGGGTGCAGGGGGCCAAAGTCACTGAAAGCGGCCTTCTCCTGTGGTGGGTGATCGAAATGCCTGATTCTCTGCTGTGGGACCTCTCCTCTTTCTGGGTGCAGGGGTCAAAGAAACAAAAGGTGGCCTACTCCTGTGGTGGTTGACATAGATGCCTGATTCTCTGCTGTGGGACCTCTCTCCTCCGTGTGGCTGCAGGGGTCAAAGTCTCTCAAAGTGCCCTTCTCCTGTGGTGGTTGATGTAAAACTGATGCTTGTGCTATCTGACCTGGTCTCCTCTGTGTCGGTGCTAAGGCCTAAGTCACTGAAAGCGGCCTTCTCCTGTGCTGGGTGATATAAATGCCTGAATCTCTGCTGTGAGACCTCTCTCCTCCGTGTGGCTGCAGGGGTCAAAGTCTCTCAAAGTGCGCCTTCTCCTGTGCTGGGTGATGTAAAACTGATGCTTGTGCCATCTGACCTGTCTCTGCTGGTCGGTGCTAAGGCCTAAGTCACTGAAATGATGGCCTACTCCTGTGGTGGGTGATCTAAATGCCTGATTCTCTGCTGTGAAAACCTCTCTCCTCCGTCTGGGTGCAGGGGTCAAAGTCTCTAAAAGTCGCCTTCTCCTGTGCTGGGTGATGTAAAACTGATGCTTGTGCCATCTGACATGGTTGCCGGGGTCCCATTAAATGATGGCCTAATCCTGTGGTGGGTGATCTAAATGCCTGATTCACTGCTGTGAAACCTCTCTCCTCCGTCTGGGTGCAGGGGTCAAAGTCTCTCAAAGTGGCCTTCTCTTGTGCTGGGTGATGTAAAACTGATGCTTGTACCATCTGACATGATTGCCGGGGTCCCATTAAATGATGGCCTTCTCCTGTGGTGGGTGATATGAGGCCTTAATATGTGCTGTGAAAACCTCTCTCCTCCGTCTGGGTGCAGGGGTCAAAGTCTCTAAAAGTGGCCTTCTCTTGTGCTGGGTGATGTAAAACTGATGCTTGTACCATCTGACATGGGTGCAGGGGTCAAATTAACTAAATGGTGGCCTACTCCTGTGGTGGGTGATATGAGGCCTTAATATGTGCTGTGAAAACCTCTCTCCTCCGTCTGGGTGCAGGGGTCAAAGTCTCTCAAAGTCGTCTTCTCTTGTGCTGGGTGATATAAATGTTATACTTGTGCCATCTGCAATGGTTGCCGGGGTCCCATTAAATGATGGCCTACTCCTGTGGTGGGTGATCTAAATGCCTGATTCTCTGCTGTGAAACCTCTCTCCTCCGTCTGGGTGCAGGGGTCAAAGTCTCTCAAAGTCGCCTTCTCCTGTGCTGGGTGATGTAAAACTGATGCTTGTACCATCTGACATGTTTGCCGGGGTCCCATTAAATGATGGCCTACTCCTGTGGTGAGTGATCTAAATGCCTGATTTTCTGCTGTGAAACCTCTCTCCTCCGTCTGGGTGCAGGGGTCAAAGTCTCTCAAAGTCGCCTTCTCCTGTGCTGGGTGATGTAAAACTGATGCTTGTGCCATCTGACATGGTTGCCGGGGTCCCATTAAATGATGGCCTACTCCTGTGGTGAGTGATCTAAATGCCTGATTTTCTGCTTTGAAACCTCTCTCCTCCGTCTGGGTGCAGGGGTCAAAGTCTCTCAAAGTCGCCTTCTCCTGTGCTGGGTGATGTAAAACTGATGCTTGTACCATCTGACATGTTTGCCGGGGTCCCATTAAATGATGGCCTACTCCTGTGGTGAGTGATCTAAATGCCTGATTTTCTGCTGTGAAACCTCTCTCCTCCGTCTGGGTGCAGGGGTCAAAGTCTCTCAAAGTCGCCTTCTCCTGTGCTGGGTGATGTAAAACTGATGCTCGTGCCATCTGACATGGTTGCCGGGGTCCCATTAAATGATGGCCTACTCCTGTGGTGGGTGATCTAAATGCCTGATTCTCTGCTGTGAAAACCTCTCTCCTCCGTCTGGGTGCAGGGGTCAAAGTCTCTCAAAGTCGCCTTCTCCTGTGCTGGGTGATGTAAAACTGATGCTTGTGCCATCTGACATGGTTGCTGGGGTCCCATTAAATGATGGCCTACTCCTGTGGTGGGTGATCTAAATGCCTGATTCTCTGCTGTGAAAACCTCTCTCCTCCGTCTGGGTGCAGGGGTCAAAGTCTCTAAAAGTCGCCTTCTCCTGTGCTGGGTGATGTAAAACTGATGCTTGTGCCATCTGACATGGTTGCCGGGGTCCCATTAAATGATGGCCTACTCCTGTGGTGGGTGATCTAAATGCCTGATTCTCTGCTGTGAAACCTCTCTCCTCCGTCTGGGTGCAGGGGTCAAAGTCTCTCAAAGTGGCCTTCTCTTGTGCTGGGTGATGTAAAACTGATGCTTGTGCCATCTGACATGGTTGCCGGGTCCCATTAAATGGTGGCCTACTCCTGTGGTGGGTGATCTAAATGCCTGATTCTCTGCTGTGAAACCTCTCTCCTCCGTCTGGGTGCAGGGGTCAAAGTCTCTGAAAGTGGCCTTCTCTTGTGCTGGGTGATGTAAAACTGATGCTTGTATCATCTGACATGGGTGCAGGTGTCAAATTAACTAAATGGTGGCCTACTCCTGTGGTGGGTGATATGAGGTCTTAATATGTGCTGTGAAAACCTCTCTCCTCCGTCTGGGTGCAGGGGTCAAAGTCTCTAAAAGTGGCCTTCTCTTGTGCTGGGTGATGTAAAACTGATGCTTGTACCATCTGACATGGGTGCAGGGGTCAAATTAACTAAATGGTGGCCTACTCCTGTGGTGGGTGATATGAGGTCTTAATATGTGCTGTGAAAACCTCTCTCCTCCGTCTGGGTGCAGGGGTCAAAGTCTCTCAAAGTCGCCTTCTCCAGTGCTGTGTGATGTAAAACTGATGCTTGTACCATCTGACATGGTTGCCGGGGTCCCATTAAATGATGGCCTACTCCTGTGGTGGGTGATCTAAATGCATGATTCTCTGCTGTGAAACCTCTCTCCTCCGTCTGGGTGCAGGGGTCAAAGTCTCTCAAAGTCGCCTTCTCCTGTGCTGGGTGATGTAAAACTGATGCTTGTGCCATCTGACATGGTTGCCGGGGTCCCATTAAATGATGGCCTACTCCTGTGGTGGGTGATCTAAATGCCTGATTCTCTGCTGTGAAAACCTCTCTCCTCCGTCTGGGTGCAGGGGTCAAAGTCTCTCAAAGTCGCCTTCTCCAGTGCTGTGTGATGTAAAACTGATGCTTGTACCATCTGCAATGGTTGCCGGGGTCCCATTAAATGATGGCCTACTCCTGTGGTGGGTGATCTAAATGCCTGATTCTCTGCTGTGAAACCTCTTTCCTCCGTCTGGGTGCAGGGGTCAAAGTCTCTCAAAGTCGCCTTCTCCTGTGCTGGGTGATGTAAAACTGATGCTTGTGCCATCTGACATGGTTGCCGGGGTCCCATTAAATGATGGCCTACTCCTGTGGTGGGTGATCTAAATGCCTGATTCTCTGCTGTGAAACCTCTCTCCTCCGTCTGGGTGCAGGGGTCAAAGTCTCTCAAAGTCGACTTCTCCTGTGCTGGGTGATGTAAAACTGAGGCTTGTGCCATCTGATATGGTTGCCGGGGTCCCATTAAATGATGGCCTACTCCTGTGGTGGGTGATCTAAATGCCTGATTCTCTGCTGTGAAAACCTCTCTCCTCCGTCTGGGTGCAGGGGTCAAAGTCTCTAAAAGTGGCCTTCTCTTGTGCTGGGTGATGTAAAACTGATGCTTGTACCATCTGACATGGGTGCAGGGGTCAAATTAACTAAATGGTGGCCTACTTCTGTGGTGGGTGATATGATGCCTGAATATGTGCTGTGGAGCCTCTCTCCTCTTTCTGGGTGCAGGGGTCAAAGTAACTAAAAGTGGCCTTCTCCTGTGCTGGATGGTATAAATGTAATGCTTGTGCTATCTGACATGTCTCCTCTGTCTGGGTGCTAAGGCCTAAGTCACTGAAAGTGGCCTTCTCCTGTGGTGGTTGATATGATGCCAGATTCTCTGCTGTGGGACCTCTCTCCTTTGTCTGGATGCTGGGGTCGAAATAATAGTTAGCGACCTTCTCCATTGGTGGGTGATTTGAAGCCTGATTCTGTGCTATGGGACCTAACTCCAATTAATATTGGTTAATTTTTATTTATTTTATGTTAAGTCATCATTTCCCTATCTACATTTGTTTGCAGGGGATTTACCTACATTTTGCTGCCTTTTGCAGCCCTCTAGCCCTTTCCGGGAGTCTTTTACAGCCTTTTTAGTGCCCAAAAGTTCGGGTCCCCATTGACTTCTATGGGGTTCGGGTTCGGGATGAAGTTCGGGTTGAGTTCGGATCACGAACCCGGACATTTTCCGGAAGTTCGGCCGAACCTCTCGAACCCGAACATCCAGGTGTTCGCTCATCTCTACTCATTTTACTTATGTTGCACTAGGCACTTTACATTGTATCATGTGTTTCCTTATATAGGTTGATTATCATATACTATACGCTGTCATTTGCACATTATTATTCTCCTGATATTCCTCTGGTGCTTTTTATACCACCAGTTCTTGTTTACTGCTATTTTTATGTCTTTATCATGATTTTATATATACGAATATATTAATAAAGATTATTTTGTTTATTCCGGATGAATTTTTTGGTGTCACATTAGCCACAGTGAAGACACAGTTATCTAACGAGAGTTTAAGGAATAGGTACCGGCCCCGCGGATCAATGTCCGCACTCAAGAGCGTAGGTTTAAAACTTTTGTAAAAAACTATGGACACTCCACCTGCCTTTTTGTCCGGATGGGGGCTATGATACCAGACTGGGTAATATCTATTCATACAGTTTGGCACGAAGGAGAGCCTGAAATGTGTCTCCTGTATTATCACCATCATAATCCGCTTCTTATGAAAGCGGTATAAAATCTGACTTCTTTTCTCGGGCTTGTTAAGGCCTCTGGCGTTGTAGGTACTAAACGATAGTGGACCAATCATGGCGGGCGTAAACAGTTGACCGTTATACTAATATACTGGACCACATGTATAGGGAAACACAAAAGGGATAGGGGAGACAGGCACAACATATAACTTAAGGACAATGGGTAGGTAAGGTACAGGTAATGGGGGGGATTTATAAGGACGAACCAAACAAGTGGTTTAATAAGAACTAAGTAGTGACGAAACGTCATGACGAACACTAGCCTCAGTGTCGTGTTACCTAGGTGGGGAGAGAGAAGTCAAGGGCAGGATAGCTGCCCGGCGTGTCTCCAATGAACAGATCGAATATTAATAATGCACATGCCCTGAAAAGTGTACAGGGAAGGGTTGGGCCTGAAACAGCTATCTCACATACAATATAAATAAACTATTAGATAAACCTGGATCTAGTAGGCATATAAACAACTGGAATGATAAGATAAAACAGAACAAACGGAGCTAAAGAGAAAAATAAGTGAAACGTGGCTCTACAATCTTTTAGGTCTATCAGTCCTTGAGAGGACGTATTTGTCAGGATGGCCTCTGTGGCTTAGGACTAGTGGTCTGCCATTAAGCCTGGTTTGGCGTGGGGATCACTTCCCGCATCTTCGGCCAGTCCGCTAAAGACACTTGGGGGAGGCCAAAAGTGTCCAGCAGCCGAGGAAGGTCCGAGATGGTCTTGAAGGACGCGGATCTTCCTTCTTTCCTGGCCGTCAGTTGGAAGGGGTAACCCCAACGATAGGTGATGTCGTTGCTTTTGAGGAGGACCAGCAGTGGTTTAAGCGCCTTGCGTAAAAGCGGCGTGCGCCCGGCTAAGTCCGGCAGAATGATGACGGTGGGATAATCCGGCAGTTCTTGTGTCCGATTCCTGGCAGCTCTTAGAATTTCTTCTTTTTCTTTGAAGAAATGGATCCTGCAGACAATATCACGGGGGCGCGTCTGGTCGGTTGGTTTAGGGCCCAATGTCCTATGAATTCTGTCTATCTCAATCTGGTAATCCGGAGGTTTGTTAAGTAAGGTGGTAAAGAAGCAGTGGGCCCAAGCCTCCAGGTCCTGGGGCTGGATAGATTCAGACACACTCTGATGCGGAGATTATTTCTCCTGTGCCTGTTTTCAATATTGTCTATATGACTCAGTATGTTCTGTAGTAAGGCAGAGTGGTCTTGCAGGACTTGTTGGTGAGAGTCCAAGGTCAGGAGCGTTTGCTCTTGGAGGGCCTCAATCTCCTCAACTCTGTGGCCCACCTGTTTAATGTCATAGTGCAACGCAGCAATATCTTGTTTGTGGGATGTTTCTAGTTTGGAGAAGAGGGTATCCATTTCCACCTTCGTGGGGAAAGACCTTAAATGGGTTTTCCAGTCCCACGCTTCATCAGGACTCATCTGCGCTGTTTCTCCTGCCGCTGAGTTTAGGAGGCCTGGAGAGCCACGGGAGCGAGGTGAGGAAGATGGCGTAGTACGCCTGCTGCTAGCTTGGGCCGGAGAGGAAGGCGCCATGGATGACGGGCTGCTCACCGCTCCAGCGTACGAAGATGGCCTCGAAGGAATCAGCGGGGAATGGCTGAGGTTAGTTCTGGTAGGAGTTGCGGAGGGGGTATAGGTTTTCTCACCTCCGGTGGCGTCCGCCATGACAGCAGGCGCGGCAGGCACTGCGCTTCCCGCCGGTTGGGAGCCGGCAGCCAAGAATCGCTCCATTGCCCCCCGAGTCCTCTCAGAATTAGCCGGGGTGGACGATGTCCTTTTCCTCCTATTTTTCATGGCCGACACGTTGAGTAAGCGGGCTGTGAGACGTATAAACCAGAGGAGACAGCCGGGAGCTCAAGAAGCGTGCTGCTTACTTGGCCATTGGCAAGCTCCACCCCCCATAGACAGAGTATTTAGATTCAGTTCCGTTATTGGATACAAAAACCCACAGACTTTGGACACTTTACTAGGCACAGATTAATGGAAGTTGTAATATAGACAGAGTTTTCAGATCCAGTTCAGTACGAAATACAAAAACCCACACATTTTGGACACTTTACTAGGCCCAGATTAATGGAAGTTGTAATAAACACAGTGTTTTCAGATCCAGTTCTGTATGGGATACAAAAACCCACAGATTTTGGACACTTTACTAGGCACAGATTAATGGAAGTTGTAATAAACACAGTGTTTTCAGAATTAGTTCAGCATGGAATAACAGAGTTTTCAGATCCAGTTCTGTATGGGATACAAAAACCCACAGATTTTGGACACTTTACTAGGGCCCAGATTAATGGAAGTTGTAATATAGCACAGTGTTTTGCAGAATCCAGTTCAGCACTGGAATACAAAAACCCACAGATTTTATACACTTTAATAGGCCCAGATTAATGGAAGTTGTAATATAGACAGAGTTTTCAGATTCAGTTCAGTATGGGATAGAAAAACCCACAGATTTTAGACACTTTACTAGGCCCAGATTAATGAAAGTTGTAACATCCACAGTGTTTCAGATTTTGTTCATTATGGGATACAAAAACCCACAGATTTTATACACTTTACTGAGCCCAGATTAATGGAATTTGTAATATAGGCACATTTTTTTGATTCAGTTCAGTATGGGATACAAAAACCCACAGATTTTTGACACTTTACTAGAACCAGATTAATGCAAGTTGTAATATAGACAGAGATTTTAGATTCAGTTTGGCATTGGATACTAAAACCCACAGATTTTGGATACTTTACTAGGCCCAGAATAATAGGAGTTTTTAGATTCAGTTCAGTATTGGATACAAGAACTCACAGATTTTGGACCCTTTACTAGGCCTAGATTAATGGAATTTGGAATATACACAGTGTTTTCAGATTCAGTTCAGTATGGGATACAAAAACCCACAGATTTTGGACACTTTACTAGGACCAGATTCATGAAAGTTGAAATATACACAGTGTTTTCAGATTCAGTTCAGTATGGAATTTAAAAGCCCACAGATTTTGGACACTATACTAGGCTAAGATTAATGGAAGTTGTAATAAACACAGTGTTTACAGATTCAGTTCAGTATGGGATACAAAAACCCACAGATTTTGGACACTTTAATGGGCCAAGATAAAAAGAAGTTGTAATAAACATAGTGTTTTCAGATTATGTTCAGTATGGGATACAAAAAAAACACAGATTTTGGACACCTTACTAGGCCCAGATTAATGGAAGTTGTAATAAACACAGTGTATTTAGGTTCAGTTCAGTATGGGATACAAAAACCCACGGATTTTGGACACTTTAATGGGCCCAGATTAAAGGAAGTTGTAATAAACATAGTGTTTTCAGATTATATTCAGTATGGGATACAAAAACACAGATTTTGGACACTTTACTAGGCACAGATTAATGGAAGTTGTAATATAGACAGAGTTTTCAGATCCAGTTCAGTACGAAATACAAAAACCCACACATTTTGGACACTTTACTAGGCCCAGATTAATGGAAGTTGTAATATAGACAGAGTTTTCAGATCCAGTTCTGTATGGGATACAAAAACCCACAGATTTTGGAAACTTTACTAGGCCCAGATTAATGGAAGTTGTAATAAACACAGTGTTTTCAGAATTAGTTCAGCATGGAATACAAAAACCCACAGATTTTATACACTTTAATAGGCCCAGATTAATGGAAGTTGTAATATAGACAGAGTTTTCAGATTCAGTTCAGTATGGGATAGAAAAACCCACAGATTTTAGACACTTTACTAGGCCCAGATTAATGAAAGTTGTAACATCCACAGTGTTTCAGATTTTGTTCATTATGGGATACAAAAACCCACAGATGTTATACACTTTACTGAGCCCAGATTAATGGAATTTGTAATATAGGCACATTTTTTTGATTCAGTTCAGTATGGGATACAAAAACCCACAGATTTTTGACACTTTACTAGAACCAGATTAATGCAAGTTGTAATATAGACAGAGATTTTAGATTCAGTTTGGCATTGGATACTAAAACCCACAGATTTTGGATACTTTACTAGGCCCAGAATAATAGAAGTTGTAATATAGACAGAGTTTTTAGATTCAGTTCAGTATTGGATACAAGAACTCACAGATTTTGGACCCTTTACTAGGCCTAGATTAATGGAATTTGGAATATACACAGTGTTTTCAGATTCAGTTCAGTATGGGATACAAAAACCCACAGATTTTGGACACTTTACTAGGACCAGATTCATGAAAGTTGAAATATACACAGTGTTTTCAGATTCAGTTCAGTATGGAATTTAAAAGCCCACAGATTTTGGACACTATACTAGGCTAAGATTAATGGAAGTTGTAATAAACACAGTGTTTACAGATTCAGTTCAGTATGGGATACAAAAACCCACAGATTTTGGACACTTTAATGGGCCAAGATAAAAAGAAGTTGTAATAAACATAGTGTTTTCAGATTATGTTCAGTATGGGATACAAAAAAAACACAGATTTTGGACACCTTACTAGGCCCAGATTAATGGAAGTTGTAATAAACACAGTGTATTTAGGTTCAGTTCAGTATGGGATACAAAAACCCACGGATTTTGGACACTTTAATGGGCCCAGATTAAAGGAAGTTGTAATAAACATAGTGTTTTCAGATTATATTCAGTATAGGATACAAAAAAAACACAGAATTTGGAAACTTTACTAGGCCCAGATTAATGGAAGTTGTAATAAACACAGTGTTTTCAGATTCAGTTCAGTATGGGATACAAAAACCCACAGATTTTGGACACTTTACTAGAACTATATTAATTAAAGTTGTAATAAATACAGTGTTTTCAGATTCAGTTCAGTATGGCATACAAAAACCCACAGATTTTGGACACTTTACTAGGCCCAGATTAATGGAAGTTGAAATATACACAGTGTTTTCAGATTCAGTTCAGCATGGAATACAAAAACCCACAGATTTTATACACTTTAATAGGCCCAGATTAATGGAAGTTGTAATATAGACAGAGTTTTCAGATTCAGTTCAGTATGGGATAGAAAAACACACAGATTTTAGACACTTTACTAAGCCCAGATTAATGGAATTTGTAATATAGGCACATTTTTTTGATTCAGTTCAGTATGGGATACAAAAACCCACAGATTTTGGACACTTTACTAGGCCCAGATTAATGCAAGTTGTAATATAGACAGAGATTTTAGATTCAGTTTGGCATTGGATACAAAAACCCACAGATTTTGGATACTTTACTAGGCCCAGAATAATAGAAGTTGTAATATAGACAGAGTTTTTAGATTAAGTTCAGTATTGGATTAAAAAACCGACAGATTTTGGACACTTTACTAGGCCTCTATTAATGAAAGTTGCAATATAGACGGAGTTTTTAGATTCAATTCCGTTATTGGATACAAAAACCCACAGGCTTTGGACACTTTACTAAGCCCAGATTAATAGAAGTTGAAATATCCACAGTGTTTTCAGATTCAGTTCAGTATGGGATTCAAAAACCCACAGATTTTGGACACTTTACTAGGCCTATATTCAGGGCCGGGCCGACACAGAGGCTGAGGAGGCTCCAGCCTCAGGGCGCTCAAGCCTCAGGGCGCAGGCACAGAGGCCACTCTCACCAAGTCCCTGCTGCTGCCGTGTAGCTGTATTAGCAGCAGAGCATCCATTTCTGCGCTCTGCTGCTGTAACAGCCGGTCCTGCGCCCCCTAGTGGTGTTCTTCCTCCCTCCCTCAGTCTAGTGCAGTGTGCTGCAGCTCCGTACCTTCCCCAGCCCCTGACTTCCTGCCTGTGTGTGCACCAGAGATTCACAACCCCCTCCCCCAGCACAGAGAGAAGAGCAGCGTCGGGACAGAGAAGGAGGAGGAGGAGGAATACTCTGCAGCCTGCCTCTCCCTCCAAGTCACCAGAGACTGTATGTGCAGAAAATGTAAGGGGTTAAAGGGAATGGAATGGCAGTAATGTAATGTGCATATTGTGTGTTTTTATGTATGTGTGGCATATGTATGTCAGTATGTGTGTGTGTGTGTGTCATATGTATGTCAGTATGTGTGTGTGTGTCATATGTATGTCAGTATATGTGTGTGTGTCATATGTATGTCAGTATGTGTGTGTGTGTGTCATATGTATGTCAGTATGTGTGTGTGTGTCATATGTATGTCAGTATGTGTGTGTGTGTCATATGTATGTCAGTATATATGTGTGTGTCATATGTATGTCAGTATATATGTGTGTGTGTCATATGTATGTCAGTATATATGTGTCTGTGTCATATGTATGTCAGTATATATGTGTCTGTGTCATATGTATGTCAGTATATATGTGTCTGTGTCATATGTATGTCAGTATATATGTGTCTGTGTCATATGTATGTCAGTATATATGTGTGCGTTATATGTATGTCAGTATGTATGTGTGCGTTATATGTATGTCAGTATGTATGTGTGCGTCATATGTATGTCTGTATATATGTGTGCGTCATATGTATGTCAGTATGTATGTGTGCGTCATATGTATGTCAGTATGTATGTGTGTGTCATATGTATGTCAGTATGTATGTGTGTGTCATATGTATGTCAGTATTTATGTGTGTGTCATATGTATGTCTGTATGTATGTGTGTGTCATATGTATGTCTGTATATATGTGTGTGTCATATGTATGTCTGTATGTATGTGTGTGTCATATGTATGTCTGTATGTATGTGTGTGTCATATGTATGTCAGTATGTATGTGTGTGTCATATGTATGTCAGTATGTATGTGTGTGTCATATGTATGTCAGTATATATGTGTGCGTCATATGTATGTCAGTATATATGTGTGCGTCATATGTATGTCAGTATGTATGTGTGTGTCATATGTATGTCAGTATGTATGTGTGTGTCATATGTATGTCAGTATATATATATGTGTGTGTCATATGTATGTCAGTATGTATGTGTGTGTCATATGTATGTCAGTATGTATGTGTGTGTCATATGTATGTCAGTATATATGTATGTGTGTCATATGTATGTCAGTATATATGTGTGTGTCATATGTATGTCAGTATAGATTATCTAACCCAGTCCCCCTTCCCCCATCAGCCCTTGTCCTACCCCCATCTACCCCGCCAGACATTTAGATGTTATTTAATCCTGCTATTCTAATGCTCTGATCAGTAGATGGCTCAAGTCAAGCCCTCACCCCCAGCCATTTAGATATGTATGTTATCAATCATCCCCACCCCGCCTTCCTTGTAATTTGCTGGCCCCAATATCCATTATGAGTCACAATCCATAACAGTGTCATCCACAGATCCCCCATAACAGTGCCATCCACAGATCCCCCATAACAGTGTCATCCACAGATCCCCCATAACAGTGTCATCCACAGATCCCCCATAACAGTGTGTCATCCACAGATCCCCCATAACAGTGTGTCATCCACAGATCCCCCATGACAGTGTGTCATCCACAGATCCCCCATAACAGTGTGTCATCCACAGATCCCCCATAGCACTGTCATCCACAGATCCCCCATAACAGTGTCATCCACAGATCTCCCATAACAGTGTCATCCACAGATCCCCCATAACAGTGTCAGCCACAGATCCCCCATAACAGTGTCAGCCACAGATCCCCCATAACATTGTGCAATCCACAGATCCCCCCATAACAGTGCAATCCACAGATCTCCCATAACAGTGTCATCCACAGATCCTCCATAACACTGTCATCCATAGATCCCCCATAACACGGTCATCCATAGATCTCCCATAACAGTGTCGTCCACAGATTCCCCCATAAGTGTGTCATCCACAGATCCCCATAGCATTGTCATCCACAGATCCTTTATAACAGTGTCATCCACAGATCCCCCATAACAGTGTCATCCACAGATTACCCCATAACAGTGTCATCCATAGATCCCCCCCATAACAGTTTCATCCATAGATCCACCCCATAACAGTGTCATCCACAGATCCCCCCATAACAGTGCCATCCACAGATCCCCCATAACAGTGTCATCCACAGATCCCCCATAACATTGTAGTATCCACAGATCCCCCATAACAGTGTCATCCACAGATCCCCCTTAACATTGTACTATCCACAGATCCCCCATAACAGTGTCATCCACAGATCCCCCATAACAGTGCGTCATTAATTGATACATTAAACTGTGCATATTTATGTGTGATTGCAACAGTATTTAGTAAAGACTCCACAAGTTGGGGGGGGGAGGGGGGGCCCCCGCACTTGGGCAGCTCAGCCTCTGTTGGTGGTGGACCTTGTCCCAGCCCTGCCTATATTAATTAAAGTTGTGATAAACACAGTGTTTTCAGATTCAGTTCAGTATGGCATACAAAAATCCGCAGATTTTGGACACTTTACCAGGCCCAGATTAATGGAAGTTGCAATATACACAGTGTTTTCAGATTCAGTTCAGTATGGCATACTAAAACCCACAGTCTTTGGACACTTTACTAGGCCTAGATTAATGAAAGTTGCAATATACACAGTGTTTTCAGATTCAGTTTAGTATGGCATACAAAAACCCAAAGATTTTGGACACTTTACTAGGCCCAGAATAATGGAAGTGTGAATATTGTGGGGAGTTTCTCTGGTAGACTGCGGTGCAGGTGCAGTATAGAGGCAAAGGGAGTACAGGTAGTGCAGCAAACAGTGTTTTATTTCACACTTGCACAAACAAAACTCAAAACAGTCACTTAGTGTTCCTTCACACACATAGTAAAAACTTGAGGCAAAACAAAAGTCCAAGACAAGATCAAATCACCTGAGCGGTTTAGGTGTGTGTTCGCACCCGGCTGTCAGGCCAGCTGCAGGAAAGTCCAACCTCAGGCTTCCAGGCAGACTGCACGCCTCTTTGCAAGCTCTTGCTTCCAGCCCTGAGAGCTCCACAGAACACCAGCAGTTTCCAGGTTAATCACCTCCCCACCTGCTGAGGTGGCTGCCATTTAAAGGCCCGGAAAAAGTCCGGCCTGGACCGTGGGGAATAGTCTCCCTCCCAGCACTTGACTATTCCCAATAAGAGCCGGCCCGGATCGGCTTTGTAGCCATACTAAATACCAATGTGTCAATCCGGCTCTTATCTCACCGAGGCCAGGAACCTCGGTGACACGTACCTTCCGTCGACGACGGAACCTTGCGCCCTCTTACATACCCCCCCCCCTTTGTTCAACCCTGAGGGGGTGAACACATGTGAGGCAGTGGACGCGGGACAGGGCATCTGCATTGCCCTGCAAGTGGCCTGCCCTGTGTTCTACTGAGAACTTGAAGTTCTGTAAGGACAGGAACCACCTGGTGACCCGAGCATTCCTCTCCTTGGCCTGGCTCATCCACTTGAGAGGGGAATGGTCGGTCACCAGACTGAACTTCCTCCCTAATAAGTAATAGCGGAGAGACTCGAGTGCCCACTTGATAGCCAGGCACTCCCTCTCCACTATGCTATACCTGGTTTCGGCTGGGTTGAGCTTACGGCTCAGGAAGACAACGGGATGTTCTTCGCCGTTGACTTCCTGAGACAGTACAGCACCGAGGCCTACCTCCGAGGCATCAGTCTGTACTATGAATTCCCTGTTGAAGTCGGGTGTCACCAAAACCGGTGACCCACACAGGGCCGACTTCAACGCAGAGAAAGCCTCTTCCGCCTTCTCACTCCAGTGAACCTTTCCAGACTTTCGTCCCTTCAACAGGTCTGTCAACGGCGCTGCTATTGTGGCAAAGTGGGGCACAAACCTCATGTAGTAGCCTACAATTCCCAGAAACGACTTTACCTGCCTGGTAGTGACCGGTCGGGGCCAATTACGTATTGCCTCTATCTTATTTACCTGAGGTTTGATGACTCCCCGCCCAATGACATACCCCAGATATTTGGTCTCTTCTAACCCAATCGCACACTTTTTTGGATTAGTGGTTAGTCCAGCTTTCCTAAGGGCATCCACTAACGCCTGCACTTTGGGCAAATGGCTCTCCCAGTCGGTGCTGTGGATGACTACATCATCTAAGTAGGCCGAGGCGTACCGACGATGAGATCGCAGCACAATGTCCATTAACCTTTGGAAGGTGGCGGGGGCGCCATGCAGGCCAAAGGGTAACACTTTATAATGATACAGGCCCTGCGGGGTAACAAAAGCAGTTTTTTCCTTGGCCGACTCCGTTGAGGGTACCTGCCAGTACCCTTTAGTGAGGTCTAGCACAGAAAAATAACGGGCTTGCCCTAAATTCTCAACAAGCTCGTCTACCCGGGACATGGGATACGCATCAAACTTGGACACTTCATTTAACTTGCGAAAATCGTTGCAGAACCGCAACGTCCCATCTGGCTTGGGTATTAGGACTATGGGACTGGCCCACTCACTTTTCGACTCCTCAATGACATCGAGCTTCAACATTAATTGCACTCCCTCCGCGATGGCCCGTCGCCGAGCCTCGGGTACCCGGTATGGTTTTAACCGGATCTTGGCCTGAGGCTCAGTGACTATATCATGTTGGATGAGAGACGTGCGGCCAGGGAGGTCCGAGAACACATCCGTGTTCCGACTGATGAACTCACTGACTTCCTGAACTTGTTTGGAAGACAGGCTGTCTGCAATTTTTACCGTGGTTACTGCTTCACAGGCCTCGAACTGTGGGGCTGGACCCTTTTCACCTAGAAGCCCTGGCCGGGGGCTGTTGTCGTCGGCCGTGTCCCTATCTTTCCACGGCTTTAGTAAATTCACGTGGTACACCTGCTCCGGCTTGCGCCGCCCTGGCTGGTGTACTTTGTAAATTACTTCCCCTACCTTCTCGATCACCTCATAGGGGCCCTGCCACCTAGCTAGGAACTTGCTGTCAAGGGTGGGTACCAAAACCCGATCTCCCGGATTGGGGCTTGCTCTGGGCTTGTTGCGCTGCCACCATATGCTCCCGGACCAGCGGCAACACCCTTTCCATCCGTCCCTGCATCTGGGTGACATACTCAATGACACTTTTGTGGGGGACAGGCTGTTGTTCCCACGCTTCCTTGGCGATATCCAACAGGCCCCGAGGGTGTCTGCCATAAAGCAGTTCGAAGAGCGAGAACCCAGTAGAGGCCTGGGGCACCTCTCGCACTGCGAACATGAGATAGGGCAGAAGCAGATCCCAGTCCTTCCCATCTCTAGACACCACCCTTTTTAACATATTTTTTTAATTTTGGTTAAACCTTTCGACAAGACCGTCTGTTTGCAGATGGTAAACGGACGTCCGTAACTGCTTTATACGCAACAATTTACACAGTTCCCTCATAACTTTGAACATAAATGGGGTCCCTTGGTCTGTCAGAACCTCTTTTGGCAGGCCCACACGGGAAAACATTTCCATTAACTCTTTGGCAATGAGCTTAGCTGAGGTATGTCGCAGGGGCACCGCCTCCGGATACCGAGTGGCATAGTCGAGAACTACCAGAATGTGTTGGTGGCCCCTGGCAGACTTTGGTACAGGCCCAATTAGATCCATAGCGATACGCTCAAACGGGACCTCAATAATTGGAAGAGGTACAAGGGGACTACGGAAATGTGGCTGGGGGCTATTTACCTGACAGGTTGGACAGGATTTACAATATTCTTCTACCTCCTTAAACACACCGGGCCAATAGAAGCGCTGCAGAATGCGGTCCTTCGTTTTTTGCCACCCCAAGTGTCCCCCAAGAACATGTTGGTGGGCAAGCTCCATGACGAGCTTGCGATACGCTGTGGGCACCACCAACTGTTCAACAGGCTCACCCTGGATTTGGTTCACCCGATATAACATTTCTTGGTGAACAACAAAGCGGGGAAATACTAACTCAGCCCCTGGTTTCTGGGGTTTACCATCAATTACCACCACATTCTCCCAGGCCCTGGTTAGGGTTTGGTCCCGGTGTTGGGCGGTCCCAAAGTTGTCTCCGGAGACGTGGAGGTCTCCCAACTCAGGTCCTGGTGGCAAGTCCTCCGTGTCTCCCACCATTACACTCAGTGGGGGTGTCTCCCCCTCTATCACAGAAGTGGTGGTCACCCCTACCGCAGGCCCTTTGGACTCGGGCTCCCAGGGCTCTGGCCTCCCACTGGAATCAGGCCACTCTGCTAGGGTTACCCCTGTCTCATGGTTATTAGGCACTTTCATCTCAGGCCATAGTGACGGAAAACCAGGGAAGTCTCTCCCAATTATTAGTTCATCAGGTAACTTTGTGGACACTGCCACTTCACAAGTCCACGTGCCGGCCACCATGGACAGAGACATTACGGCAGTAGGATAGTCCTTTAAGTCTCCATGTATGCACACCACACCAACTTTCCGGCCCGTATACTGGGCGGGCTGTACCAGGGCAGCACTTACCAGGGTTACTAGGCTCCCTGAGTCCAGCAGCGCCACTGCCAGGTTATCACCTACTTGCACCTGGCACAGATGACGATTGTCTATTGTCTCGGGGGTGCCGGTTGCACATAGTCTCCTGGCATACATTGAAGCCCGGTACCCATAATTAGTCTCCATGGGTTCTCCCCGGTGTGGACAGTCGGCCCTTACATGGCCAGGCTCCTGACACCGCCAGCAGACTATCGGAGCCGGGTCTACAGGGGGTACACCCCGAGCAGGTTTCTCGGGTATCAGTCGTCGGGACTGGATGGGAGACCTCCGGGGTTTGACCGCCCCCCTCCCAACAACACCCCCTTGCAGGTTTTTGGTGGCCTCATAGCGCTCCACCAGATCGACCATTTCTAGGGCATTAGCGGGTGATACCTGGCCGATCCAGTGCTGAAGGGGGTAAGGCAAGGCCCTCCAGAACATGTCAGCCAGCAGACGGTCCAGCATAGCAGTCGGACTTAGGATATCAGGCTGCAGCCATTTTTGTAACCTGTGCAGCAACTCATAATACTGCGGCCTGGCGGGTTCAGCCGCTTTAAAGTCCCACTGGTGGACCCGCTGAGCCCGGACCAACACGTTTACTCCCAGTCTGGACAGGATCTCCCCCTTCACCGTTGGGTAATCAGTAGTCTGGTCATCCGCTAAATCAAAGAAAACCTGCTGGGGTCCGAATGCCAGGAACGGAGCGACCACCTCAGCCCACTGGTCACGGGGTAACTTCTCGCTCACGGCCACCTTTTCAAAGACCGCCAGATGTCTCAACGTCGTCCGAGGGGGTCATCTTTGGTATCGCCGCACGGACCGCTTTCCGGGCATCATGGTCGTGGTGGGACGCTCCTGCAGCTTGTAACGCCATCACGTGCTGTAACAGTAGCTGGTTGGTCTCCCGCTGCTGCACGTTAGCCTCCATGAGAGCTTTCACAGCAGCCTCCATGTTGCCAGAAATTCCTGGTTGTAACTTTGCCGGTTTAATATATGCCATGCACTCGTGCTCACCAAAACAAAAAATTTCGGCGTTCACGCCAGCCTCACTGCGCATGCCCGCATCCTCCACCAAATGTGGGGAGTTGCTCTGGTAGACAGCGGTGCAGGTGCAGTATAGAGGCAAAGGGAGTCCAGGTAGTGCAGCAAACAGTGTTTTATTTCACACTTGCACAAAGAAAACTCAAAACAGTCACTTAGTGTTACTTCACACACATAGCAAAACAAAAGTCCAAGACAGGATCAAACCACCTGTGTGGTTTAGGTGCGTGTTCGCACCCGGCTGTCAGCCCAGCCACAGGAAAGTCCAACCTAAGGCTTCCAGGCAGACTGCACGCCTCTTTGCAAGCTCTTGCTTCCAGCCCTGAGAGCTCCACAGAACACCAGCAGTTTCCAGGTTAATCACCTCCCCACCTGCTGAGGTGGCTGCCATTTAAAGGCCCGGAAAAAGTCCAGCCTGGACCGTGGGGAATAGTCTCCCACCCAGCACTTGACTATTCCCAATAAGAGCCGGCCCGGATCGGCTTTGTAGCCATACTAAATACCAATGTGTCAAGCAGCTCTAGCTGCTGCTGACACACAAAAAAAATCCGGCTCTTATCTCACCGAGGTCAGGAACCTCGGTGACACGTACCTTCCGTCGACGACGGAACCTTGCGCCCTCTTACAATATACACAGTATTTTCAGATTCAGTTAAGTATGGGATACAAAAACTCACAGATTTTGGACATTTTACTTGTCCCAGATTAGTGGAATTTGGAATATACAGTGTTTTCAGATTCAGTTCAGTATGGGATACTAAAACCCACAGATTTTGTACACTTTACTAGGCCCAAATTAATGGAAGTTGTAATATACAAAACATTTTCAGATTCAGATCAATATGGGATACAAAAACCAACTGATTTTGGACACATTACTAGGCCCATATTAATGGAAGTTGTAAAATAGACAGAGTTTTCAGATTCAGTTCAGTATGGGATACAAAAACCCACAGATTTTGGACACTTTACTAGGCAAAGATTAATGCAAGTTGTAATAAACACAGTGTTTTCAGATTCAGTTCAGTATGGGATACAAAAACCCACAGATTTTGGACACTTTACTAGGCCCAGATTAATGGAAGTTGTAATATACACAGTGTTTTCAGATTCAGTTCAGTATGGGATACAAAAACCCACAGATTTAGGACACTTTACTAGGCCCAGATTAATGGAAGTTGTAATAAACATAGTGTTTTCAGATTATGTTCAGTATGGGATAAAAAAAACACAGATTTTGGACACTTTACTAGGCCCAGATTAATGCAAGTTGTAATATAGACAGAGATTTTAGATTCAGTTTAGCATTGGATACAAAAACCCACAGATTTCGGACACTTTACTAGGCCCAGAATAATGGAAGTTGTAATATAGACAGAGTTTTTAGATTCAGTTCAGTATTGGATACAAGAACTCACAGATTTTGGACCCTTTACTAGGACCAGGTTCATGAAAGTTGAAATATACACAGTGTTTTCAGATTCAGTTCCGTATGGAATTCAAAAACCCACAGATTTTGGACACTATACTAGGCTCAGATTAATGGAAGTTGTAATAAACACAGTGTTTTCAGATTCAGTTCAGTATGGGATACAAAAACCCACAGATTTTGGACACTTTAATTGGCCCAAATTAATGGAAGTTGTAATATACACAGTTTTTTCAGATTCAGTTCAGTATGGGATACAAAAACCCACAGATTTTGGACACTTTATTGGTCCGAGATTAAAGGAAGTTGTAATAAACATAGTGTTTTCAGATTCAATTCAGTATGGGATACAAAAACCCACAGATTTTGGACACTTTACTAGACCTATATTAATTAAAGTTGTAATAAACACAGTGTTTTCAGATTCAGTTCAGTATGGCATACAAAAACCCGCAGATTTTGGACACTTTACTAGGCCCAGATTAATGGAAGTTGTAATAAAGAGAGAGTTTTTGGATTCAGGTCAGTATGGGATACAAAAACGCACAGATTTTGGACACTTTGCTAGGCCCAGATTAATGAAAGTTGCAATATACACAGTGTTTTCAGATTCAGTTTAGTATGGCATACAAAAACCCAAAGATTTTGGACACTTTACTAGGGCCAGAATAATGGAAGTGTGAATATACACAGTATTTTCAGATTCAGTTCAGTATGGGATACTAAAACCCACAGGTTTTGTACACTTTTCTAGGCCCAAATTAATGGAAGTTGTAATATACAAAGTTTTTTCAGATTCAGATCAATATGGGATACAAAAACCAAAAGATTTTGGACACTTTTCTAGGCCCAGATGAATGAAAGTTGTAATAAACACAGTGTTGTCAGATTCAATTCAGTATGGGATACAAAAACCCACAGATTTTGGACACTTTTCTAGGCCTCAGATGAATGAAAGTTGTAATAAACACAGTGTTGTCAGATTCAGTTCAGTATGGGATACAAAAACCCACAGATTTTGGACACTTTTCTAGGCCCAGATTAATAGAAGTTGTAATATACACAGTGTTTTCAGATTAAGTTCAGTATGGAATACAAAAACCCACAGATTTTGGACACTTTACTAGACTCAGATTAATGGAAGTTGTAATAAACACAGTGTTTTCAGATTCTGTTAAGTATGGAATACAAAAACCCACAGATTTTATACACTTTACTAGGCCCAGATTAATGCAAGTTGTAATATAGACAGAGATTTTAGATTCAGTTTAGCATTGGATACAAAAACCCACAGATTTTGGACACTTTACTAGGCCCAGAATAATGGAAGTTGTAATATAGACAGAGTTTTTAGATTCAGTTCAGTATTGGATACAAGAACTCAAAGATTTTGGACCCTTTACTAGGACCAGGTTCATGAAAGTTGAAATATACACAGTGTTTTCAGATTCAGTTCCGAATGGAATTCAAAAACCCACAGATTTTGGACACTATACTAGGCTCAGATTAATGGAAGTTGTAATAAACACAGTGTTTTCAGATTCAGTTCAGTATGGGATACAAAAACCCACAGATTTTGGATACTTTACTAGACCTATATTAATTAAAGTTGTAATAAACACAGTTTTTTCAGATTCAGTTCAGTATGGGATACAAAAACCCACAGATTTTGGATACTTTACTAGACCTATATTAATTAAAGTTGTAATAAACACAGTGTTTTCAGATTCAGTTCAGTATGGCATACAAAAACCCGCAGATTTTGGACACTTTACTAGGCCCAGATTAATAGAAGTTGTAATAAAGACAGAGTTATAAGGTTCAGTTCAGTATGGGATACAAAAACACACAGATTTTGGACACTTTACTATGTTTAGATTAATGGAAGTTGTAATATACACAGTGTTTTCAGATTCAGTTCAGTATAGGATACAGAAAGCCTCAGATTTTGGACACTTTACTAGGCCCAGATTAATGGAAGTTGTAATATACACAATGCTTTCAGATCCAGTTCAGTATGGGATACAAAAACCCACTGATTTTAAACACTTTACTAGACCCAGATTAATGGAATTTGTAATAAAGACAGAGTTATAAGATTCAGTTCAGTATGGGATACAAAAACCCACAGATTTTGGACACTTTACTAGGCCCAAATTAATGAAAGTTGTAATATACACAGTTTTTTCAGATTCAGTTCAGTATGGGATAAAAAAAAAATGGATTTTGGACACATTACTAGGCCCATATTAATGAAAGTTATAATACAGACAGAGTTTTCAGATCCAGTTCAGTATGAAATACAAAAACCCACAGATTTTGTAAACTTTACTAGGCCCAGATTAATGGAAGTTGTAATATACACAGTGTTTTCAGATTCAGTTCCGTTTGGGATACAAAAACCCACAGATTTTGGACACTTTACTAGGCTCAGATTAATGGAAGTTGTATTAAACACAGTTTTTATTCGATTCAGTTCAGTATGGGATGCAAAAACCCACAGATTTTTGACACTTTACTAGTCCCAGATTAATGGAACTTGTAATATAGACAGAGTTTCAGATTCAGTTCAGTATGTGATGCAAAAACCCACAGATTTTAAACATTTTACTAGGCCTAGATTAATGGAAGTTGTAATGTAGACAGAGTTTTCAGATTCAGTTCAGTATGGGATACAAAAACCCACAGATTTTGGACACTTTACTAGGCCTAGATTAATGGAAGTTGTAATATACACAGTGTTTTTAGATTCAGTTCAGTATAGGATACAAACACCCACAGATTTTGGACACTTTACTAAGACCAGATTAATGGACATTGTAATATGTCCAGTGTTTTCAGATTCAGTTCAGTATGTGATACAAAAACCCACAGATTTTGGACACTTTACTAGGCCCAGATTAATGGAAGTTGTAATATACACAATGCTTTCAGATCCAGTTCAGTATGGGATACAAACACCCACAGATTTTGGACACTTTACTAGGCCCAGATTAATGAAAGTTGTAATATACACAGTGCTTTCAGATTCAGTTCAGTATGTGATTCAAAAACCCACAGATTTTGGACCCTTTGCTAGGCCCAGATTAATGGAAGTTGCAATATATACAGAGTTTTCCGATTCAGTTCAGTATGGGATACAAACACACACAGATTTTGGACACTTTACTATGCCCAGATTAATGGAATTTGCAATATAGACAGAGTTTTCAGAATTAGTTCAGTGTGGGATACAAAAACCCACAGATTTTGGACACTTTACTAGGCCCAGATTAATGGAAGTTGTAATATATACAATGCTTTCAGATCTAGTTCAGTATGGGATACAAAAACCCACAGATTTTGGACTCTTTACTAGGCCCAGATTAATGAAAGTTGTAATATACACAGTGCTTTCAGATTCAGTTCAGTATGTGATACAAAAACCAACAGATTTTGGACACATTACTAAGCCCATACTAATGTAAGTTGTAATATAGACAGAGTTTTCAGATCCATTTCAGTATGGGATACAAAAACCCACAGATTTTGGACACTTTGCTAGACCCAGATTAATGGAAGTTGGAATATTCACAGTGTTTTCAGATTCAGTTCAGTATGGGATACTAAAACCCACAGATTTTGGACACTTTACTAGGCCCAGATTAATGGAATTTGCAATATAGACAGTTTTCAGATTCAGTTCAGTATGGGATACAAAAACCCACAGATTTTGGACACATTACTAGGCCCAGATTAATGGATGTTGTAATGAAGACAGAGTTTTCAGATTCAGTTCTGTATGGGGTAAAAAACCCACAAATTATGTACACTTTACTATGCCCAGATTAATGGAAGTTGTAATATACACAGTGTTTTCAGATTTATTTCAGTATAGGATACAGAAACCCACAGATTGACACTTTACTAGGCCCAGATTAATTGACATTGTAATATACCCAGTGTTTTCAGATTCAGTTCAGTATGTGATACAAAAACCCACAGATTTTGGACACTTTAATAGACCCAGATTAATGGAAGTTGTAATATACACAATGCTTTCAGATCCAGTTCAATATTGGATACAAACACCAGGGCCGGGCCGACACAGAGGCTGAGGAGGCTCTAGCCTCAGGGCGCTCAAGCCTCAGGGCGCAGGCACAGAGGCCACTCTCACCAAGTCCCTGCTGCTGCCGTGTAGCTGTATTAGCAGCAGAGCATCCATTTCTGCGCTCTGCTGCTGTAACAGCCGGTCCTGCGCCCCCTAGTGGTGTTCTTCCTCCCTCCCTCAGTCTAGTGCAGTGTGCTGCAGCTCCGTACCTTCCCCAGCCCCTGACTTCCTGCCTGTGTGTGCACCAGAGATTCACAACCCCCTCCCCCAGCACAGAGAGAAGAGCAGCGTCGGGACAGAGAAGGAGGAGGAGGAGGAATACTCTGCAGCCTGCCTCTCCCTCCAAGTCACCAGAGACTGTATGTGCAGAAAATGTAAGGGGTTAAAGGGAATGGAATGGCAGTAATGTAATGTGCATATTGTGTGTTTTTATGTATGTGTGTCATATGTATGTCTGTATATATGTATGTGTGGCATATGTATGTCAGTATGTGTGTGTGTGTCATATGTATGTCAGTATATATGTGTGTGTGTCATATGTATGTCAGTATATATGTGTGTGTCATATGTATGTCAGTATGTGTGTGTGTGTCATATGTATGTCAGTATATATGTGTCTGTGTCATATGTATGTCAGTATATATGTGTCTGTGTCATATGTATGTCAGTATATATGTGTGTGTCATATGTATGTCAGTATGTATGTGTGCGTCATATGTATGTCTGTATATATGTGTGCGTCATATGTACGTCAGTATGTATGTGTGCGTCATATGTACGTCAGTATGTATGTGTGCGTCATATGTATGTCAGTATGTATGTGTGTGTCATATGTATGTCAGTATGTATGTGTGTGTCATATGTATGTCAGTATTTATATGTGTGTCATATGTATGTGTGTGTCATATGTATGTCAGTATTTATGTGTGTGTCATATGTATGTCTGTATGTATGTGTGTGTCATATGTATGTCAGTATGTATGTGTGTGTCATATGTATGTCAGTATGTATGTGTGTGTCATATGTATGTCAGTATATATGTGTGTGTCATATGTATGTCAGTATATATGTGTGTGTCATATGTATGTCAGTATATATGTGTCTGTGTCATATGTATGTCAGTATATATGTGTCTGTGTCATATGTATGTCAGTATATATGTGTCTGTGTCATATGTATGTCAGTATATATGTGTGTGTCATATGTATGTCAGTATGTATGTGTGCGTCATATGTATGTCTGTATATATGTGTGCGTCATATGTATGTCAGTATGTATGTGTGTGTCATATGTATGTCAGCATTTATGTGTGTGTCATGTATGTCAGTATGTATGTGTGTGTCATATGTATGTCAGTATGTATGTATGTGTCATATGTATGTCTGTATGTATGTGTGTGTCATATGTATTTCAGTATATATGTGTGTGTCATATGTATGTCAGTATATATGTGTGTGTCATATGTATGTCAGTATATATGTGTGTGTCATATGTATGTCAGTATATATTTGTGTGTCATATGTTTGTCAGTATATATGTGTGTGTCATATGTATGTCAGTATGTATGTGTGTGTCATATGTATGTCAGTATATATGTGTGTGTCATATGTATGTCAGTATAGATTATCTAACCCAGTCCCCCTTCCCCCATCAGCCCTTGTCCTACCCCCATCTACCCCGCCAGACATTTAGATGTTATTTATTCCTGCTATTCTAATGCTCTGATCAGTAGATGGCTCAAGTCAAGCCCTCACCCCCCCAGCCATTTAGATATGTATGTTATCAATCATCCCCCATCCCCGCCTTCCTTGTAATTTGCTGGCCCCCAATATCCATTATGAGTCACAATCCATAACAGTGTCATCCACAGATCCCCCATAACAGTGCCATCCACAGATCCCCCATAACAGTGCCATCCACAGATCCCCCATAACAGTGTCATCCACAGATCCCCCATAACAGTGTGTCATCCACAGATCCCCCATAACAGTGTGTCATCCACAGATCCCCCATAACAGTGTGTCATCCACGGATCCCCCATAACAGTGTGTCATCCACAGATCCCCCATAACAGTGTGTCATCCACAGATCCCCCATAGCACTGTCATCCACAGATCCCCCATAACAGTGTCATCCACAGATCTCCCATAACATTGTCATCCACAGATCCCCCATAACAGTGTCAGCCACAGATCCCCCATAACAGTGTCATCCACAGATCCTCCATAACATTGTGCAATCCACAGATCCCCCCATAACAGTGCAATCCACAGATCTCCCATAACAGTGTCATCCACAGATCCTCCATAACACTGTCATCCATAGATCCCCCATAACACTGTCATCCATAGATCTCCCATAACAGTGTCGTCCACAGATTCCCACATAAGTGTGTCATCCACAGATCCCCATAGCATTGTCATCCACAGATCCTTTATAACAGTGTCATCCACAGATCCCCATAACAGTGTCATCCACAGATTACCCCATAACAGTGTTATCCATAGATCCCCCCCATAACAGTTTCATCCATAGATCCACCCCATAACAGTGTCATCCACAGATCCCCCATAACAGTGCCATCCACAGATCCCCATAACAGTGTCATCCACAGATCCCCCATAACATTGTAGTATCCACAGATCCCCCATAACAGTGTCATCCACAGATCCCCCTTAACATTGTACTATCCACAGATCCCCCATAACAGTGTCATCCACAGATCCCCCATAACAGTGTCAACCATAGATCCCCCCCCCATAACAATGTCATCCACAGATCCTCCATAACAGTGCGTCATTAATTGATACATTAAACTGTGCATATTTATGTGTGATTACAACAGTATTTAGTAAAGACTCCACAAGTTGGGGGGGGGGGAGGGGGGCGCACTTGGGCAGCTCAGCCTCTGTTGGTGGTGGACCTTGTCCCAGCCCTGACAAACACCCACAGATTTTGGACACTTTTTTAGGCCAAAATTAATGGAAGTAGTAATATACACAGTGTTTTCAGATTCAGTTCAGTATGGGATACAAAAACCCACAGATTTTGGACTCTTTACTAGGCCCAGATAAATGGAAGTTTTAATATATAGACTGATTATGGACATTAGATGTGACCCATTTTATTAAATAGTCATTCTGCGGATGATGTACAGTATATGTGCAGTGAGCCAGACCAACAGTGGAATTATATGTGAAGTCACGGAGTGAGCATTAGGTAGGCCGAGGTGAATACAGTTCTGGTTACTCACGGTTATGTCGTCCCTTGGCAGGCTTGCATAAGTGATGAGGAGAATGGCACAACGATTCTCTGGGGCACGCTCTGATAAGGGACATAGGCCAGATCGTGTTTTGAGGTGCCCTCGGTGGTCTGTATTAATGTAACAAGGTCCCTGATTGTCGTGACGCGGGTACCTTTTGTGGTTGTACAACCATTTATAATAGTAGTAATTGAGGAATTGGAAACTGAGACAGCAGTGAAATCCAACTTATGACTTTTACTGAATGTTGCTCCTAGTACCAGTTACATCCAAGTATAAAACAGTCTCGATTATATCCAGATATGAAATACAGTCTCTCATGCATACAAAGTTAGGGAAAATGTAAGTCCTCAGGGAAAAGCAGGCTCTTTGTCTTTTATATATATATGAAAGGGACTGCTTCAGAATAGGCTTTTTAAGTATAAAAAGTCTTATGCTGGTATTAACTCTCGCCTTATTCTAACCTTGATTAAAGGTGGTTTTCAGAATCCTTGAACCTCTATTTCCAGTGCTTTTCTGACAGTTTGCCTGACTGTCCTCAGGATTTAAACTGGAGGTGTGGATGCCGTAAGCTGTGTCCTACCTGGGAAGCCTTTGAGTATGGCCGTTATGCTATCCTTTAACTTAAATACTTGTAAATAGATATTAGTCCCCTTGAAACGTGCTGATTGCAGCTTTGTCACTGGTTACCCCCGAGGGGCAAGCCATAGAAGTAGATTTCTAACCTCTAGGCTGACTCTTATAGGCTTTAACCCTGGACTGTGGAGCCATCAGGGAGAGAGCATAGAGGCAGGAGGCCTCCCTCTAGCAGGCAGCTACATGACTGCACACTGACTTAACTTCCAGATACACTCTTCCTACTAGGCCCGAGCTATGCTATATATACACTGTCACACTGCCCGCATCTAGTGGTCAGACTAATGTAGTGCAATCTAACTGGCCTGAATGAAAGGATCTTACACAGAATCACATAGTGACATGGGAGAATATGACATGAGATGAAGTATGACATTCAGACATAATATATGCAATAAAACATAATAAAACAATTTGCTATGCCCACAATCATGAGTGGGACACTGCATATGTCACTAATAGTTATAAAATAAAAATATCTTGCTGCTGTGAAACACACACAGTAGCCCTTAAAAGGATTTTGAGTTCTTTGAAAAGCTTTTGGTATTAAATACAGCAAATTTCTCTCCCTTCCTTACCACGGATGTCCCTGACACTGCTGTTAAATATATTGTTGGTTTAAAACACACACACACACACACACACACGCACACACACTAGTCCTTAAAAAGACTTTTGCGCCTTTGAAAAGCTTTCTGTAATTAAAATCGCCGAAATCTGCTATATAACCTCAGATGACGCGTTCCGGCCAGCCAATCACTGTAATGGCAGCAGCTAACATGGCTACTGGCATTACAGTGAGGGCAGTACTTACCTGCACCTTTGTTGGTTGCTTAAAACCCGCGAAACGTGCGGGTCGGAGATGCGAGCATTTCGCTCGAGCACATGCGGTACTCGGCCGAGTACTGCCATGGGCCGAGCATAGCGATGCTATAACCGGTACTCGGCTAAGCATGCTCGCTCATCCATAATATACACAGAGGAAAAAATCCAGAGGAAAAAAACTGGCTGTTTTGAGAGCTCTATTTATACAAGCAGGCAAATAACGTGAGTTTGTGAGCGTTCACGTGTTTGTATTAAGTGTGTGACTTTAGATTAAGGGACTTTAGAATTAGGGACTTTAGTGGGGGACTGCAGTAAATCAGTTTCTTATCACTGCATTATATTGTATTTTTCTCTTTTCTTGCTTAATCCCCATTTAGTATGTGTTCCATTATTGACAACACAGTTCAGTGCACATCTTGTCTAATGTATGCAGTCCTGGAACAGCCGTTTGAGGGTGCATATCTTTAAAATGTAAGCAAATTGTTTGGAATCGCACATCGAGTATCTAACCGGGCGAGTTTCAACACTGAGAGGCGTTAACAATTTTGAAAAGAGTTTGCTTCTCACCGAGCAAGCACTCTATGGAGCAGATAAGGGGGAGAGTGACAGTGAGGAGGCTGAGGAAAGTGAGGTAGCTAGCTGGATAACAGTTAGAAAGCGGGGTAGAGGGAAGAGTGCCATGAAGGCTAGCCATGATCTGACACACCTCAACAAGTTTGCAGGTTGGCAGATGAGGGGGGTGACAGTTCAGAGAGAGCACTGCTGCAGCCGGACACTTCCTCTGCCAGGCAAGGCAATGTCGGCTCCAGTAAGCAGGGGACCAGGAGAGAAGGGCAGGCCATACAAGTGCTGGTAGTGGGAGACTCAATTATTAGGGGTACAGATAGGACGATCTGTCACAAAGACATGGATCGACGAATGGTGTGTTGTCTTCCTGCGCTCGAGTTCGACACATCGTGGATCGGGTTGACAGATTACTGGACAGGGCTAGAGAAGATCCAGTGGTCATGGTCCATATCAGAACCAATGACAAAGTTAGAGATAGGTGGAGCATCCTTAAAAATGATTTTAGTAATTTAGGTCAAAAGCTTAGGGCAAGGATCTCAAAGATAGTATTTTCCAAAATACTGCCTGTACCACAAGCCACACAAGAAAGGCAGAGGGAGATTAGGGAAGTTAACAACAAGTGGGTCAAGAACTGGTGTAGGGCGGGGCGTGGCCAACCAGCGCTGTGAGCAGACGTGCAGGACGAGAGCTCCGCAAAGAGATACACGAATCCAGCTCCATCGGCCACTACAGACACCTTAATCCCTATTCAAAAGGTCTACCACTGACCCCCCCTGTCAGTCTAGTCCCCTGTGGACTCGCACAGTTGAGCCCCGATAACGGATTTGATTCAGCCAGACTGCGGCCTACTTAGGCGTAATGGAACCTGCAACCACCACGGGCTCCGGATAGCTCTACTAAGGGTCAGGCGGTACTGGAGACGGCCCAAACTGCCGAAGGACATACCCTTTAGTGACCCGACTCCAGATCCACCTAAGACAGAGCGGAGATCATCAGAGCGGCGCGAACCTCTTCTGCTACCGCTGCCATGTTGGGATGACATTGCGTCGGTGTTCACCGGAGGAGCCACAGATCGTCTTGTGACATTGCTTCACCCCTGGCTGAAGGGACTGCTCAACGGGGACTTACCTCTCTGACACCCCTGTATCTACAGCAACTGTGAGTAGTGCCCTCTTGCCGCTGAGACCGCGGCCTCACACTAGGAGAACGATCTGTCAGGGTACCTCCCTGAACCTGCAGCAGCTAAAAGGTACTGTTTAACCCTCTTCTCACCCCTGAGAGCCAAGAACAGTCCAAACTAGTGTAATCGGGCAGAGCATATCGCCCTATATAATAGTGTGACCACACCGATTAGCACTTGTCCAGTGGAGACTTGCCTGACTCCATATTAGCAATTAGCATTATGCTATGTGTACACCTCAAATGGAGTTCTGCTGACAAAATGTGATCAGAATGTTATAAATCCAGATATGTGAGATAGAAATTACTTGGGGCCAAGTACCATACATATGCAGATAGGCAGACATCTCGGATCCAAACCTGGTCCGGCCAAAAAACGCCCATTTTCAGCAACTTCACAGTTCTGCCTAGAAAAAAGTATCATGAAAAAAGCGACTGCAACTGCACCAGTTCCTACCCCTAGTTCCTCACAGAAAACCGTGGAACCTCACTCTGACAGAGAAAGTGATTTTGAAGCAGATATTGATACATCCAAAGATCTTCCTATCTCCAGGTCCTTTATCCTCCAAGCTCTCAGCAAAGCCATAACTCCTGTCATGGAAGAGCTGTCGGAGCTCAGAAACGACATTAAACATATAGGGCACAGAGTGGAATCTCTTGAAACAACTAAATCAGCTCTGATAGATTATACCAAACAAAATTCAGAATTGCTGTCGGTCTACCAATCTCATATAAACCACCTGTATGATCACCTGGAGGACCAGGAGAATAGAGGGAGACGCAGCAACATTCGCTTCAGAGGTGTCCCTGAATCTGTGGCTCCAGAAGCCGTCACTAAAGCGATCATAGAAATCTGTACAGACCTGCTAGGCGAAGAAGATGGCACCCCAGTGATCCTGGAAAGGGCTCACAGAGCGCTGAGACCTAAGCCCAAGCCATCTGATCCACAAAGGGACATCATCTGCAAGTTTTTAAATTTCTCCCAAAAAGAGCTGGTGATGAATAGAGCTAGAGAGAGAGATGCCGTTGAGTATCTAGCGGAAAAAGTGCTGCTGTCCCTAGACTTGGCCCCTGCTACATTACAAAAGAGGTGCATACTAAAGCCATTTACGGATTTCCTGAGACACAAAAGAATAGCATTCCGATGGCTCTTCCCTTTTGGGATGATGATTCAATGGAAGGAGAAGAGACTGATCATCAGAACTCACAGAGATTTGTAGGAAGCTCTAAAAGTAATGGACATTGGTGACCTGGACATTCCGGATAGGTCCATTCTTATACCATCACAGATCAATCATCCAGTGCCCTGGGAAAAAGCTAGTTATGGAAGACCGCAGAAACAGAAGAAAAAACAAGGAAAGCTAACACCTAGACGTATCATTCCAGGTCTCTCTCTAATACATGTCTATGGGTATAACATGTCACACGGTCACTTCTGTCATATTATCTTAATTTCTAATTTCTGCGTTTTCCATCATTCCTATAACAGTCTATTCTTATATTGTCTCATAGCTAGAGTTATGCGTGTCATTCGCTTCAACTCTATTCTCACATATCTTTACTCTATTCCCACTCATCTTTGTTTCTTTAATGTGTTCCCCTATTTTCAAATATCACCATTATTGTTGGTCTCATAATTTATCACCCTGGATACTAGGGTGGTCTGGATCCGGAGAGATCCTCCCAAGAGATACCAGCTCTCTTGAAGTTTTCCCCCCCAACCGGGACTTTGTTTGCTATTGCGGTTTGTTTTACTGTGTTCCATTTTTGAATTGTAGAAAGACACCACTTTCACCTCAAAGACACCTACAAGAATGGCTTTTCTTCAGCTCCGCGTGGGAGCACCTCTTGATATTTCCGCTCAGCAAGTGGTCAACAAGGTAAGACGGTCAGATCACACACACAGCTTTATGACACATCATGACATTATACTCTTATAAATGGCCAATCTTAGAATAGTGACATACAATGTCAGAGGTTTGAAATCCCCGATAAAACGCAGCCAAGTACTACGTCATTTACATAAAGAGAAAGTCAATGTGGTATTTTTACAGGAAACTCATCTTAAACACAATAAAACCCCAGATATGAGCAGATCCCCTTTTAACTTGTGGTTTCATTCCACGTCAGAACACTCGAATAAGCTAGGGGTTAGTATTGGTCTGCAGAAGCATACATGTTTCACTCTTGTAAATCCAAATTAGATATAAACGGTAGATATGCATTTATGGAAATGATTGATTCTCAACTTTACACCTTGGTAAATTTATATGCCCCGAACCACGCCCAAAATCCGTGGTTTGATTAGGTAACGAGGGAGTTGGAGATTTTTGGAGAAGGAATAGTAATAGTGGCAGGAGATCTAAATTTTGCCCTACAACCTAAACTGGATTCGTCTGTAGGTAAATCCTCTGTCCCATACAAATCAGTGACCGCTATACAAAATCATTTTCAAAAACGACATCTTGCAGACACCTGGAGGACACTTAATCCCGCATCTAAAGATTACTCCTTTTACTCAGCTCCACATAAATCCTATCATAGGATAGATTACATATTTTTCCCAATTAAATTTCTACATTTATGCTCCGAAGCATCCATAGGCAGCATGATTCATTCTGACCATTTCCCAGTATACCTGTCCTTTACCGCCCCCAATGCTCGCCCCAAACTGTTTCAATGGCGGTTAAAAGAAACATTATTAGATGACAACCGGGTTAAAGATAAAATACTTGGGACCCTGAAGGAGTTCTTTAACTTGAATGACACAGCAGATGTCACCCCACATGTCCTGTGGGAGTCACATACGCTAAATTCCCCTCTCCTTTATTGGAACTCAGAGATTGTGTGTCTTGGCAAAAAAAAGCACTACATTCCCTGCCGCGGCAACTTCTTAAAAGTAAGATAAAACCGGAACAACTGCTTGATGTGGACGGTGCATTTATACCTATTAAAACTTTCACTACCAACTTCTCTATCACGGACCTCCACCAAATTCAATACGAATATTTAAAACAAACTGTTAAGAAGGTCTTATCCCAACAAATCGGTCTTGGTTTGAAAAACTACTATCTCAAGAGCAACAACCTGTTAAAGTAATATCTAAGGCAACGAGACAACTGAGTCTGACAGAAACCCTGAAATTTCTATACTTTGTAAAGGAATGGGAAAATGACCTCAAGCTAAACTTTTCTGAGAAGGATATAACCTACCTCCTACTTTCTTCTAAAAGAACGTCTAGGTGCGTCCTATTACAGGAACACATTTACAAAATCATTACAAGATGGTACCTTACTCCATACAAATTAAGCAAGATGTATCCAACCTCCTCCGATAGATGCTGGAGGTGCCACACACAAAAGGGAGACTTCCTACACATATGGTTGTCATGCTCCAAACTAAATGAATATTGGATTTATGTATTCAGCCAAATCAGACTTGCTCTGACTCTAACAGATTCTCAATTACAGCGCACACCAGACATAGCACTCCTGCTGCTATTACCCCCAGATCTCCCATTGAAGGTTAAATCACTAACGAAAATACTTTTGGTGGTCGCTAGACTTCACATTGCTTATCACTGGAAATCAGAACAGGTACCTACCAGGGGACAATGGGTTGCAAAAGTTAATGACATAACCAGGCTAGAGGAGCTGTCATATTGGGAATGTAGGCAACATAAAAAAATTGTCGAGATCTGGGATCCTTGGAAAAAAAGGAAATAGAAGTAATCAGTCTAGAGATATCCCAGTAGGCTCTCACCCTTTAGATGTTGATCCATTAACATACCTTTCACACGTGACTGACCAGTCTACCTTTCATTTAATTGTCTTGCCCCACGTGGGTCCTGAAGCTTTGTTAGATTGGAGCTGGTGAGTCATTTATTTGACGACTTTAAGTGCAAAACATGTGACCTTCTTATTATTGGAATGTTGCATTATTACTACGGAGCTTGAGTAATAAGCACAGCCAGCTCTACTGATTTATGCTTTTCACTGGTGTCTATTTATTATGATTAATTTCCCCCCTATCCACTTCTGCCCCCTCCTTCCCACTTTCCACCCCCCTCCCCTTGTTACCTGCCTCAGACCTACACCCCCCTTCACTCTCTTCTAACCCCTCTTCCCCGTTTTCTATGTTTTGATAACATTAATGATATGCCTTACTAGCAGATTTGTTCAGTTTCCTGAGCTCTTAACTAGTGTCCGCCAATACCGATAATAATAATATGCTTGTACCTTCATCATTGATTTGCTATTTACATTCTGTACTCAATGCATATGATGTCTACTGGATTATCTGCTTGCAAAATTTTGCACTTTGTTTGTTATATTGGAAAATTTCAATAAAAAGAATTTTAAAAAGAAAAAAAGAACTGGTGTAGGAAGGAGGGGTTTGGGTTCCTGGAGAACTGGGCTGATTTCTCTGTTGGCTACAGGCTCTATCGTAGGGATGGGCTGCACCTCAATGGGGAAGGGACAGCTGTGTTGGGGGAGAAGATGGCTAGAAAGTTGGAGGAGTGTTTAAACTAGGGACTGGGGGGGGGGTACTTACGTTATAGAAGGGGAAGATAGTGCAGATAGAGATCATGGGCAGGGTAGTGGGACTGAGGGAGGAATTGAAGGAGGGACTAAAACAGTTCAGAAGGAAATGTGTAGGGTAAAAAGTATACATAAACCTCTTAAATGTATTTATATTAATGCCAGAAGCCTGACTAATAAAACTGGGGAACTGGAATTAGTGATGTGTGAGGAGGACTATGACATAGTGGGAATAAGTGAGACATGGCTGGTTGATAGCTATGACTGGGCAGTTAATGTACAGGATTACAGTCTGTTTAGAAAGAATCGCCAAAACAGGAGAGGAGGAGGGGTTTTCCTTTATGTAAAGTCATGTCTAAAGCCCACATTCCGTGAAGATATAAGTGAGGGATATGAACATGTGGAGTCACTGTGGGTAGAAATACAAGGCAAACACAATAATAAATTACTAATAGGAGTTTATTTTAGTGATGAGCGGTATAGGCAATATTCTAATTTGAGATATTTAGCGAATTTTTGGCCGAATATTTGCCATAAATTCGCAAATTCGAGAATTTGTTATCTGCAGTCATTGTTTACTTGATTGCAAAAATCATCAATGTAATATATTCGCAATATAAATTCTCGATTAGAATATTCGTGATCAACACTAAGGGGTAACATATATAGTAACATAGTACATAAGGCCGAAAAAAGACATCTGTCCATCCAGTTCGGCCTGTCATCCGGCTAGTTGATCCAGAGGAAGGCAAAAAAAACCTGTGAGGTAGAAGCCAATTTTCCCCACTTAAGAGAATAAAAAATTACTTCCCGACTCCAATCAGGCAATCAAAATAACTCCCTGGATCAACGACCCATCTCTAGTAGCTATAGCCTGTAATATTATTATACTCCAGAAATACATCCAGGCCCCTCTTGAATTCCTTTATTGTACTCACCATCACCACCTCCTCAGGCAGAGAGTTCCATAGTCTCACTGCTCTTACCGTAAATAATCCTCTTCTATGTTTGTGTACAAACCTTCTTTCCTCCAGACGCAGAGGATGTCCCCTCGTCACAGTCACAGTCCTGGGGATAAACAGATGATGGGAGAGATCTATGTACTGACCCTGATATATTTATACATAGTTATTAGATCTAGGCAACTCTCCTACTGATTGCTAGGGATGTTGCTAAGTGCCGCGATTAGAATAGTCGCGATCAACACTATTCGCGAATACGAATATATAGCACTATATTCTAAATATTCGCAAATTCTCAGCAGTATTCGCGATTAAAATTTGCGTTTCGAATATTCGTGCTCAACACTATTTATTATAAACCACCTAAAATACCAGAGTCCACAGAAAATTTACTACTAAACAAGATAGAGGCGGCAAATCATAATGAGAATGTTATTATGGGGGACTTCAACTATCCAGATATAGACTGGGAAACTGAAACCTGTAAATCTCATAAAAGAAACAGGTTCTTCGCAAAAAATAAAGACAATTACCTTTCCCTACTGGTTCAGGACCCGACTAGAGGGATGGCCATACTGGACTTAGTATTAACCAATACAGAACAACAGATGTGCAGGTTGGGGGACACGTGGGAAATAATGATCATAAAGTAATAATCTTCCAATTATCATTCAAAAGAGTGTTTCTTCAGGGAGGAACAAAAATACTAAACTTCAAAAAAGCAAAATTTAGCCAACTAAGAGAGGCCATAGGCCTAATTAACTGGGACAAAGCATTTTAAAATCTAATTGTGAGAGGTACATACCTTATGGGAATAAAAGGTTAAAGAACAAGAAGAAACAAATGTGGATAAATAGAACTGTAAAGAAAGTAATAAATGACAAAAAGAAAGCATTTAACCACCTCCCGTCATGCTAATGCCGAAAGGCGTGCGGGTTGTGGGTCTCTCAGCTCTCGATCACGCCTATCGTGTCATCTCGTGAGACCTGAGATCTCATGTGAACGCGCACGCGTTCACAGTGACGCAGAGCTGAGAAGTGAAAATACAGCCTGCCAGCCGTGATCATTGGCTGGCAGCCTGTAATTTTTTAAATCAACCAATGAAATGTGTATATCAGACGCTATTTACAAAATAGCGTCTGATATACCTGCTGCCTGCTCCTCTGGTGGTCCCTTTTGCTTGGATCGACCACCAGAGGACACAGGCAGCTCTGTAAGTAGCACCAATTACCACATTTACACCCCCCCTGTCACTTATTAACCCTTTAGTAGCCACTGATCACCCCATATAAACCCCCTGATCACCCCCCTGTCACCCTCCTGTCATTGATCACCCCCTGTAAGGGTCCCTAATCACGGCCAGGTAGTTATCTACTTGTTAGTTAGTTAGCACCCAGCCAACCGCACCGCAGTCACTGATTAGTTGCTGATTAGCGTCATCGCTGTCGCTAATCAGCACTAATTCTAATAGAGTATCTGAAAGTGATCAAGACTGATTGCAATCAGATCTATATTAGTACATTAGGGTCACCTTAGACTCTATAAAAATGCAGTGTTCGCCCGATCAGGCCTGATCTTGTGCGCACACTTGCGTTCAGTCCGCCCCACCGCAGTGACAGAATTTTTTTTTTCCTGATCACTACAAAAACACAGTAAAATCGCTGCGTCGCTATAAAAGATCACTTTTGAGTTTTTGGATCTTTATTAGCGATCGCAGCGTTACTTCGCAAGGGTAGTCTCAGAGGAATACCCCCTAAATTTAGTTACTCCAAAATGGCAAAAAAGGGGTATTCCACTGAAGAGGCCTACAGGATTCTGGCCGTGATGGATGAAAGCGATGGGTTCAGAATATAAACCTGTAGACAGCAGTGGCACTCTAACCGCTACCGAAGATGACGAGGTTGAGGTCCCTGCTACGGTCAGGCGTACCCGACCCCATGTCAGTGTTTCGTATACCCCGCGTGATGAGCCTCATATGCAGCAGAGTGGTGCTAGCACTGACCTTTTTTATGGTGCGGCATACACCAGCAGTGCAGCACATCCTGGACCTTCTACCAGCACTGCCGTATTTCCTGGTGAAGTGGCGAGCACCAGAAGGGCAGTTCAAGCTGGTACTGTGGCACGTGCACTAACTCCCCCGTCACAGCCACCGCGTTCTCAGGCCCGTAGAGCCCTTAGTCTCCCAGTGGTGCTGGCAAACCCTAATTGGCAATCCGCTGCTTCTGCCGCACCCGTATTGCCCCCTTTCACCGCCCAGTCAGGAGTTCGCATGGAGACAGCTCATTTCAGATCGGCCCTTGAATTTTTTGAGCTGTTCTTCACCGCGGATCTCTATGACTTAGTTGTGGCAGAAACCAACTGCTACGCCACAGACTATATTACAGCCAATCCGGAATGCTTCTATGCCCAGCCTTTCCGGTGGAAACCAGTCACAGTTTCCCAGTTAAAAAATTTTTTGGGCCTTATCCTCAGCATGGGTCTAACTAAAAAAAATGTATTGCAGTTATATTGGTCTGAAGACCCAATACATTACATGCCCATGTTCTCTGCTGAAATGTCCAGGGCTCGTTTTGAGGTCATCATGCGCTTTATGCATTTCGCTGACAATAAAACCTGTCATCCAAGAGGCCACCCTGCTTATGACCGGCTCCACAAAATTCGGCCCCTCATAGACCATTTGTCATCCAGATTTGCAGATGCGTATGTCCCCAATCAGAACATCTGCATAGACGAGTCCCTAGCACATTTTACCGGGCGCCTTGGCATCAAACAGTACATCCCCAGCAAGCGCGCCTGGTAGGGGGTCAAATTGTATAGGCTCTGTGATAGGGCCACAGACTATACATATCATTTTAGGGTCTATGAGGGAAAAGACTCTAATACCCGACTTGCATGGGGGGAGAGGGCTGCCTTGTGTGACCAAGAACTGCTCACGGTGAAGTGGAGGGACAAGAGGGACATTTACCTTCTGTCCACCATTCACGCAGACACGACTGTACAATTTGAACGGGCAACCAGTGTCATTAAAAAACCCCTGTCTGTCCATGACTATAACCTTCACATGGGAGGGGTGAACTTCAATGACCAGATGTTGGCTCCATATTTAGTATCCCGCCGCACCAGACACTGGTATAAGAAGGTGTCTGTATATTTAATTCAATTGGCTGTATATAATAGTTTCGTTCTCTACAGTAAGGCTGGGAGAACGGGATCCTTCCTTAAATTCCAGGAAGAGATCATTTCGGAACTCCTGTATCCAGGAGGTTTTGTTCCCTAAGTCCCTGATGTAGTGAGCCGGCTACATGAGAGACACTTCCCCAGTGTCTTTCCTGGTACCCCAACCCACCGTTCCCCAAGAAAAAGTTGTCGTGTCTGTAGCAGAGCTGGAAGAAGGCGTGACACCACCGTTTTTTGTCCTGACTGTCCTGACCAGCCTGCCCTATGCATAGGGGAGTGTTTCCGCAAGTACCACACACAGGTACACTATTAGTATAGGGATTGCATGACACAGGACAGGCACAGAGGGGTCTTAGGGCCCTTGCACACGAGCGTTGCTCACACATCGTGATCGCAAAGGAGCTCCCGGCCTGACTTCTCCAGCACAGACGGGGGTCGCATAGCATTATATTGATTTATGATGCTAAGTAACCCTTACAGTTCTGGAATGCATTGGATAGCACTGGCATACTGCCCTTAGGGCCCTTTCACACAGAGCTGCCACAAACCTCTCCTTTCACCTGGGACAAAGTGCATAATGTACTTCGCCACATCTCTGGGTGATTTGCTCTTTGCAGATTGCCCCATGGGGAAGGAGAGGTTTATCCTCTAAGGCCTCATGCACACGGCCGTGCACGGACCGTGGTATCCCGGCCTGGCATCCATCTGACAGCAGGTGTTCACGGCGTCATAACAACCAATGACGCCGTGTGCTCCTGCTGTCAGATGGATGCCAGGCCAGGATACCACTGGTAAGCAAAAAAGTTCAAAGTTATCTCCGTACTCAGGAGAAGTAGGGCGATGTGTTTTGGGGTGTATTTTTACATATACCCATGCCGGGTGAGAGAAATATCTCTGTAAATTGACAACTTTGTATAAAAAAAAGGGAAAAAGTTGTCATTTACAGAGATATTTTTCACACACAGTATGGGTATATGTAAAAATACACCCCAAAACACATTGCCCTACTTCTCCTGAGTACGGCGATACCACATGAGTGACACTTTTCTGCAGCCAAGATGCACAAAGGGGCCCGAATTCCAATGAGTACCTTTAGGATTTCACAGGGCATTTTTACGCATTTGGATTCCAAACTACTTCTCACGCTTTAGAGACCCCTAAAATGCCAGGGCAGTATATATACCCCACAAGTGACCCCATTTTAGAAAGTAGACACCCCAAGGTATTCCGTGAGTTAGTGGAATATGAGACTTTGTAAGAAAAAAAAAAAATATAATAATCAATTTCCGCTAACTTGTGGCAAAAAAAAAAATCTTCTATGAACTCGCCATGCCCCCCATGCCTCTCGAATACCTTGGGGTGTCTTCTTTATAAAATGGGGTCACTTGTGGGGTATTTACACTGCCCTGGCATTTTAGGGCCCCTAATGCGTTAGAAGTCCAAATCCAAATGCGTAAAAATGCCCTGTAAAATGCTAAAGGTACTCATTGGAATTCAGGCCCCTTTGCGCATCTTGGCTGCAAAAAAGTGTCACTCATGTGGTATCGCCGTACTCAGGAGAAGTAGGGCAATGTGTTTTACGAAGTATTTTTACATATACCCATGCTGGGTGTGAGAAATATCTCTGTAAATGACAACTTTTTAAATTTTTTTATACAAAGTTGTCAGTTTACAGAGATATTTCTCTCACCCAGAATATGTATATGTAAAAATACACCCCAAAACACATTGCCCTACTTCTCCTGAGTACGGCGATACCACATGTGTGCCACTTTTTTGCAGCCTATGGGCGTAAAGGGGTGGAAAGTCCAACGAGTACCTTTAGGCTTTACAGAGTTGCTCACAATTTAGCCCCGCCCAAAATGCCAGAACAGTAAACACACCCCTCAAATGACCCCATTTCGGAAAGTAGACACCCCAAGGTATTCACTGATGGGCATAGTGAGTCTGTGGGAGATTTTAATTTTTTTTTGCCAGAAGTTAGCAGAAATGAAAACTTTATTATTTTATTTTTTTCCTCAGAAAGTGTCATTTTCTGCTAACTTGTGAAAAAAAAGAAATCATACATGAACTCACCATGCCCCTCCGCCAATACTTTGGGGTGTCTTCTTTCTAAAATGGTGTCATTTGGGTGGTATTTATACTATCCTGGTATTCTAGCACCTCAAGAAACATGACAGGTGCTCCGAAAGTCAGAGCTGCTCCAAAATGCGGAAATTCATTTTTTTGTACCATAGTTTGTAAACGCTATAACTTTTGCGCAAACCAATAAATATACACTTATTGGATTTTTTTTTATCAAAGACATGTAGCACAATAAATTCTGACACAAACTTGTATAGAAATGTAATTATATTTGAACAATTTTACCAGAAAAAGTTAAAAATACACTTTTTTTGAGAAAATTGCAGTCTTTTTTTATTAATATTAGAAAAAGGAAAAATCTCAGCAGCAATGAAATACCACCAAAAGAAAGCTGTATTTGTGAGAAGAAAAGGAGGTAAAATTCATTTGGGTGCCAAGTTGCATGACCGAGCAATAAATCGTTAAATTTGCCGATTTGTAAAAAAGGGCCTGGTCACTTGGGGGGTATAAACCTGTGGTCCTTAACTGTTTTAAATCACTAAAACAGGAGGGTAGTGACGAAGCACTGAAAATCTATAAGGAAAAAAATAGAATATGTAAACAACAAATAAAAGCAGCCAAACTTGAGAACGAGAGATTAATTGCCAAAGAGAGCAAAACTAACCCTAAAATGTTCTTCAATTATATTAATGGTAAAAAGTATAAATTTGAAGTTGTTGGCACTTTACAGAGTGATGAGGGGGGAGTTGCAGAGAGCGATGAGGAGAAAGCAAAGCTATTAAATAAAGGATTCATTTATAACATCTTGAAGTCGTGTCTTTGCGCCAAGAAGTATCAGCAAACAGTGGACCATTACTCCACACCCCCGCATTGTCTCTTTATCGCTCCTCCAGAGGCCTGGCAACCCAACAGAAGAGGAACGAACGGTACTGGCAGCACCGACCGCCCTGCAATTTCAACTATACGCCCACAATAGTGTTGTGCCTATGTTTGCACAATTCAAAAAGGTGAGCACAACTAATTATTCTTATCAATCCATCACTTTGAACAAAACTATTGCCCTATGAGCGCCTCTCCCTTTCTCGCCACTATTGCTGACCCAGGAAGAAGTACAGCGGCGTCTTACAAAGATTAAAATAGACAAATCACCAGGACCAGATGGCATATACCCCCGTGTCCACTGTACCGCATAAAAGGTTAGTATATAAAATGAGAATGCTTGGACTGGGAGAAAATGTCTGTATGTGGGTAAGTAACTGGCTCAGTAATAGAAAACAGAGGGTGGTTATTAATGGTACACACTCAGATTGGGTCACTGTCACTACTGGAGTGCCTTCCGCTGGATCAACTTTCAGGATAACAGGCTGAACTGGGTGGACAAATGTCTTTTTTCGGCCTTATATACTATGTTACTGTGTTACTTCACTCTTTAAGGCTAGTTTCACACTAGCGGTACCGACCTCCGGCAGGTTTTTTCACCCGACGAAACAGCCTGCTGGAGGTCCATGCCGCTAGTGTGAAACTAGCCCACGTGTTTTCTGGTCAAATCGTATAGGTGCATATTTCAGTACTACCACAAAAATATATACGCACTTCACTCTGAGTTTTTTCTGGTCAAAGCGTATAGGATCGTATTTTAGTACAACAAGAAAAATATATTTTCAGTGCATTTACGCAGTTAATTGTGGTGAAAGCGTTTATTGGCTTATTTCAGTACAAAAAGAAAAATATATTAGTCGCCTTTATGGGTGTTTTCATTTCCGATAAATTTGTTTAGTTCAGCTACAAGTATGTCAAGTATGTCATTCAGAGAAGTGCCAGGCCAGGCACAGAGGAGTTGCAGAGGCCTGGAATGTTTCTGGCACAAGCAGAGGTCGCAGCAGAGTAAGGGGTCGTGGCAGCAGTAGTTGCAGCGAGAGGCCTGAGCTCCCTGTGTCAACTAACTGTCGTGTCTTGACAAGCAACTGAGCGGTTCTTGATTGGCCAACTCAGGAATTCCACCTCAGGAATCGTTCACACTATATTCACAGAATTTGACAGCACGCCCGACGTTATTCAGATGCAATTAGTATATTTATTCAGCCGGACATGTTGGTACACCATTAAGCAACGTTTCGGGCTGATACATAAAGAGACAAACACAGTATACAATGCTCAGTCAATTATACATAAGTGCATTTGATAAAACAAGCATGAACAATAGTCATGTGACTAAGGATATATATTTGGTATAACAGGCAAAAATAGTAGTCATTTGGCTAGAATTACCAAATATTGTTCCAAGCGCAGGTTAGGTGCATCAGATCCGCGCTTAGAGAAAATAGTAGTATCAGAGTCTGAAGAGTACGGCTGAACCACAGCAATAGGTTGAGGACAGTGGAGGCAGATAAATAATAAAGAAGGAACAGACTGAGAAAGTTAACAGTAGGAGGGATAGTGGGGTAGTGGGTGGGGGAAAAAATTTAGTCTGGCAAATGGTTCTTACCTAGGTATGGTCATAGGTACTGGGCGCAAAGGGAGAAAGCGCCATGTTTAAATAGTAAGAGGGAGCTTTTGATTGGGCCATCCCCTGTCTGGCGGGGAGGGAGTGATGACGCGCATAAGCGGCAGCCTCTCATAGAGAATAGGGGTCGCAGTGGGCCCCCCTTGCAATGCATCTTATAAAGGGAATACTAGTGAGCGCTTCATAGAAAAGCGCTGTGAGCACTGTATAGTATTTACCCATTCTCCTGCTTACTCTTCCCGGGGCCCGTGCTGCTGTGTCCTGGCTGTCTGCAGTGTCAGGACGTACAGAGCGCCCTCTGACATGAACCTGCAGGAGGTCAGGTGAGAGCAGCGTGGGCCCTGAGAAGAGATGTAAGCCAGGAAGACAGCCTGACCGGGAGAGGAGCGGCAGAGCAGGAGAGGTAAGTTTGTTTATTTATTTTATAGTCTGATCTGAGCTCTGATTGGGGGTCTGAAGGGTCTGATTTGGGGCCTGAAGGGTCTGATTGTGGGTCTGAAAGGTCTGATTGGGGGCCTGAAAGGTCTGATTGGGGATTTGAAAGGGTCTGATTGGGGGTCTGAAGGGTCTGCTTGGGGGTCTGATTTAGGGTCTAAAGGGTCTGACTGGGCGTCTAGAGAGGTCTAATGGTGGTCTGAAAGTCTAATGGGGGTCCGGAGGTCTAATGGAGGTCTGATTGGGGGTCTGGAGGTCTAATGGGGTCTGATTGGGGGTCTGGAGGTCAAATGGGGGTCAGATAAGGGGGTTTGGATGTCTAATGGGGGTCTGGAGGTGTAATAGGGGTCTTATAAGGAGGTCTAATGGGGGTCTTATCTGAGGTCTGATATTGGGGCAGGGTCTGACATGGAGGTCTAATGGTGGTCTGATATGGGGTCTGACAGAGGTCTAAAGGGGGTCTGGTCTGAGATGTGTGTGTGTTGGGGGGGGGGGGTCTCATCTGGGGTTTGATATGGGGGTCTGATCTGGAAGGTAAGGGGGTATTTTTTTGTACTGGCACACTATCTGTGTGATACCAGTATTATTAGGGGGTCTGTTTCTGCAGTATAGTATTGGGGGGGGGGGGCAGGATTCACAATATTTAGCGAATCTTTGGCCGAATATTTGCCTTAAACTTGCAAATTCAAGAATTCGTTATCTCCAGTCATTTACTTGAATGCGAAACCGTCAATGTAATATATTCGTGATAAAAATTCACGATTAGAATATTCGCGATCAACATTAAGGGGTAGGCAACTTTCCTATTGGTTGCTAAGGATGTGCTGATATTCGCAATAAATTTGCGATAAATTCGCAATCAGAATATTCGCGATCAACACTGTTCGCGAATACGAATATATAGCACTATATTCAAAATATTCGCGAATATTCGAAGTGGCTGTATTCACGATTAAAATTCGTGATTCGAATATTCGCGCTCAACACTAGTGTTGAGAAGATGAGGATGATGGAAAAGTAGGAAAGTAACATGTCTGTTTGTTAAATTCTGACAAGAAGTGGCTAAAATAAATCATCATGGCTGTCTAGTCTGAAAGGAGAAGATGAGGAAAGAGAATATCTACATCAGAGGAGACATCACTGGATGTAAGAGGTACATATGTGGCACTATATGGCCCTGTATGTTCTGTAGCGCTGTATGTAATGTTTTCCAAGTATGTCTATGAAGGGGTTGTCCACTTTTCTTTTCGTATGAGCGCTGCCTTCTCTGCTTTGTTTACCTGCTCACCACTGCAACTGTAGCAGTGAGCAGAGAAAGCAGCTTTCATATGAGCACCGCCCTCTCTTAAAAAAAGTAATCGGCGGGGATGCCGGGAGACGCCCGACGGTCTGATATTGATGACCTATCTTGACGATAGGTCATCATCAGTAGTAGAAAAAGGACAACCCCTTTAACAGTAGGACTGGAGGGAATGGGAATTTGGCATGGGGGGGGGTTGTTTCAATTTTTTTCTCAGGCAGCAGAAAGGCTAGGTGCACCCCTGCCCCTTGCCATAAAGTACTGAGGGAAGGTGGGAAGGGGCCCAAGCTGAACTCTTGCACCAAGGCCCATGAGCCTTTAGATACGCCCCTGCCCCCAGCCAACAGTTGGTGGGTTTGTTAGACACAACCCTTAGTTGGCATGGCCCGGGAGCAGGCCTTGTGCCCTCAACTGTCCTTAAACTGCCTCTGGCCTTTTCTGTTCCATCACCGCGAGAAGTACTACATGTAGTGGGATCAGCTTCACTTTTCAGCGAGGATGAGCTACTAGAGGACAGTCAGCAGCTACTGCCCAGCCAAGATGTGGAGGAAACATCCGCCACTTCCTCTGCTAGGCGGGCAAGTAGTGATGAGGAGAGTGGCATGGGAGCTTGTGTTGCCAGTGGTCAGGCTCCTGATCCAGAGGCTGTTGAGGCGGACATCAGTGATGTGCAGACACTACTCGATGATGTGAAGCCGATCACACTTGGGAGCTAGGTGAAGAAAAGGCTTTGTCATCATTAGGAAAAGAGGGTGGCAGCTTGCCCGTCAGGCAGTGGCTGAGCCAGCAAGTCGCTAGCGTGGCCGTGAGTCAGCAGAGTGGCAGCAGTGGGAGGTCGGTAGCCAAACGGCACGGGGTAAACCAACCACTTTGCAGCAGCCTACCTGCCTGGAAAGGAGTGGTGCACGGGTTCACGGAAGCAGTGGCGGTAGCAGTCAGCCAGTGAGTTGAGTTGGGGGGAATATCAGGTACTCGGCTGTGTGGCAGTTTTTTGTGAAGCCGCTGGAGGAGGTCAACATGGCCATATGTAGAATATGTGGGCAGATGGTGAAGCGTGGGCAGGGTGCCAAGGTTGGCACCACAGCCCTGCGTCAACATATGCAGCGTCACCATAAAGTGGCCTACTGTGGCTCCGATGTGGTGGTCCAGCCTGCTGTAGCTACCGCTACATCACCCAGTGGTACGCACCCAGTTTCAGCCAGTCAAGGCTCCAACACCTCATCCGAAGGCAGCTGTCTGTCAATTCCATCTTCTGCTGGTCCAGATGCTCCTGCTCCTACTCCTCGTCAGTCATTCTGTCAGCAATCGATCACTGAAGCGATTGACAAAAGACAACAGTATGCGTGCACACATCCAATGGCGCAGAAGCTGAACGTGCTCCTGTCTAAGTTGCTGGTGCTTCAGTCCCTCCCTTTCCAAGTGGTGGACTCTGCACCTTTCAGAGAACTGATGGCTTGTGCCAAGCCAAGGTGGAGAGTCCCAAGCCATTATTTCTTTGTGAAAAATGCAGTACCAGCTCTGCACACACATGTAGAACAGAAGGTGGGCCAGTCCTTGATCCTGTAGGGCCAAAGGGCACAGCACCGCCGACGTGTGGAACTGTAACTACGGGTCAGGGACAATACATGTCCTTTACGGTTAACTGGGTGAATGTGGTTCCTGCACAGCCACACCAGCAACTTGGACAGGTCATGCCGCTTCCGCCTCCAGGTTGTCACGCCATTGTACTGCGACAATGTCCACCTCTGCCTCCTCATCCTCCACTATGTCCTCAGCCTCCACTGCAGGGACAAGTCACAGTGCCTGCATACCACATGTGCAGGGCTCGGCAGTGTCACACTGTTCTGCACCTGGTTTGCCTTGGCAAACGGAGTCACACAGGGGAGGAACTGCTCCGTGTGATGCATCAAGAAATCGAATCTTGGCTTTCTCCTCGACTCATAATCGAAACCATGCTGACCGACAACAGGAAAAACATGGTGTCGGCGCTGCATCAAGGAAGGCTGAGTGTTCAATCTGGTTGTCAAGCGGTTCCTGAAGTCTTCCACCCATCTGCAAGACATCCTAAAATGGCCAGGAAACTTTGCATGCACTCATACACCGCAAAGCACACCCTTCTTTAGTTACAGCGGCAGAACAGCATCCCCTAACATAGGCTGATATGCGACCTTTCCACCCGTTGGAATTCCATCCTCCATATGTTATACCGACTATACGAACAGACAAAGGCCATCAACGATTTCTTCATGATGCAAGTGGATAGGAGTACTCCCCTGTCTAACTTCGATGTCAGCGAGTGGCAGCTCATGCGTGACACCTGCCGTTTGCTCAGGCCCTTTGAGGACTCCACATTATTTGTCAGTCGCCAAGACTATGGGATGAACGACGAAATTTCACTGCTTCATGTCCTGGAACAGATGGTGGTAACAATGGCTGGTCAGGGGACTGGAGGCGTGGTGCCTAGATCTCACGGCCACATGAGCCCTGTGTGGGCTGAACTGGAAGAGGAGGAGGAGGGGGAGGTGGACATTGGAGCACAGGCAATGTGTAGCGAAATGGGTGGATTTTCTACTCAGCTGATAGGAGAGGAGGAGCAAGAGCAGCCAGAGGAACTACAGGACGATGAGGAAGACGAGAGAGAGGACCTGGACACACCGTGGCAGTATGCAGTGGAGATGGAGGCAGGGAGTCCCTCCGAGTCACTTGCACAAATGGCATGATGCATGCTCATTTGCTTGTCACTATTCGGCAGAGGGATGATTTTTGGCTCTCCACTTTGTTGGACCCTCGCTACCAGTCCAGAATGGGAGCCTTTTTTTACACCCACTGAGAGGGAGGACAAACTGAACTACTACAGAGACATCCTATGTAGTCAGTTTGCCGCTGCCTATCTGCGCCATCGTCCATCCTCTCGCAGCTCTGACCGGGGGGCCCTTTGCGCTCATGTTCCACTGCCATGGCTGCTGGGGAGGGGTGGGGAGGCAGGAGTTCCATCAGCAACAACTGAGTCTACAGTCGCTGATAAGTAACTTTCTTCACCCACATAGTGAAGAAACTACTCACCAGCAGCAGCAAGTAGACCTGGAGCAGGACCTGAACCAGCAGGTGGTGGCATACTTGGACTGCACCCTGCCACTCCACATTGAAGATCCGCTGGACTACTGGGTAGCCAAACTGGATTTGGGGCCGCAACTAGCAGAGTTTGCCCTGGAAAGCTGTCCTGCCCGGCCAGTAGTGTGGCATTAGAGCAGTTGTTTAGTGCGGCGGGGGCCATAGTTACCCCAAGAAGAACTCGTCTGTCCACTCAAAATGTGGAGAGACTGACCTTTGTCAAGATGAATAAGGTGTGGATCAGCTAGGATTTCCAACCACCAATTCCTGACGCATTAGACTAGATCATCCATGGTGCCACACTTTGATACAAGAGACCGGTTTCTTCTGATAACGTGCCCCAGCTACTTCTTTGATGCTGCAACTCGCCTGATGCCACATATCTGACGCCAAGTGCTCCTTATTTCACCTACCTTTGTCAGCGGGTACTGGTATTGCCACCCACCGCCCCACTCTGTTAACGGGTCACTTTGTGGTCCACTGATGCAGCTGGTGCTGCCACCTCCAAACTATGTCACCTTGCCACTCTCTGATCTCCTCATGCTGGTGTCATATCCACACTATGTCACCTTGCCACTCTGTGGCCTCCTGATGCTACCGCCACCTCCCAACTATGTCATCCTGCCACTCTGTGGTCTCCTCCTGCTGCTGCCATCTCTACACTATGCCACCATTCCACTCTGTGGTATCCTCCTGATGCTTCTGCTGTCACTGCCATCTCCACACTATGTCACCTTGCTACTCTGTGGTATCCTGCTGCTGCTGCCATCTCCACACTATGTCACCTTGCCACACTGTGGTATCCTCCTAATGCTGCTGCTGCCATCTCCACATTAGGTCACCTTGTAACTTTGTGGTATCCTGCTGCTGCTGCCATTTCCTTTCAATGTCACCTTGCCACTCTGTGGTCTCCTCATGCTGCTGCCATCTCCACGCTATGTCATCTTGCCACTCTGTGGTATCCTCCTCATGCTGCTACTGCTGCTGCTACTGCCATCTCCATACTATGTCACCTTGCCATTCTGTTGTCTTCTCTTGCTGCTGCCATTTCCACACTATGTCACCTTGCCACTCTGTGTTATCCTCCTGATGCTGCAGCTGCTTCTACTGCCATCTCCACACTAGTTCAGCTTGCCACTCTGTGGTCTCCAGATGCTGCTGCCATCTCCACACTATGTAACCTTGCCATTTTGTGGTATTCTTCTGATGCTGCTGCCACTGCCATCTCCACACTATGTCACATTGCCACTATGTGGTATCCTGCTGCTGCCATCTCCACACTATGTCACCTTGCCACTCTGTGGTCCCCTCATGCTGCTGCCATCTCCAAACTATGTCACCTTGCCACTCTGTGGTATCCTCCTGATGCTGCTGCTGCTGCTACTGCCATCTCCACACTATGTCACCTTGCCACTATGTGGTCTCCTCATGCTGCTGCCACCTCTAAACTATGTCACCTTGCCACTTAGTGGCCTCATCATACTGCTGCCATCTACAGACTCTGTCATTGTGCCACACGGTGGCCTTCTCATGATGCTGCTGCTGCATCTGCCACCTCCAGACTCTGTCAGTGTGTCACTTGTGGCTTTCTCCTGATGCCGCTACCTCCAGACTCGGTAATTGTGCCACTCGGTGGCCTCCGCATACTGCCGCCACCTCCAAACTCTGTCATTGTGTCACACTGTGGTCTTCTCATGCTGCTTCCACCTCACCACTATGTCATAGGTCCACTCTGTGGACTTCTCATGCTGTTCCCACCATCCTCACTTCATGACTGGTCCACTATTTTGGCTTTCGGGCTGGCTGACATCATCATTTATTTGACCTTTCTTCTGATGTGTCAGAAGGAAGGAAAAAGGTGACACACAACAGATCCTGTCTATGTAGCAGCTGTAAGGCCTGTATGGTCCCATCAGAACTGGTTTATGATTTGGTAGCAAAAAGCAGGAGTGGGTACAAAACACAGAAGACATGCAAATATTCCATTCACGTGTCATCTCTATTTTAGATCCACCGTCTCCACTCTGTCAGATGGGCTCTACTTGTATACTCGTTTAATAGAACAGGTTCTGTTACATCGATGTGGAATCAGCTGGCGATGATGTGAAATGATTGCGCTTCTTCTTGGCGCTAATACTTAAGTTCAAGTTCATACTTGAGTTATTTGGTCAGTTTTGGCCCCGTGACTGCACAAATAAGTGAAGTGTGCAGTGATTCCAAGACTGTTGCATGTCATACGGACTCACAGTATTATTTCACTACCAAAGCAGACTCCCTATACGCTTTGCTGCAAGGCACCTTGTTCTACACCACTATAAAGGCTCTCAGCAGCCAGGAAATAGCTGTTTTGTAAGGTAATTCACTGTGAATTCAGCAAACCAGCGAATCAAATTTCTGAAAAATGTGCTCGTCTATAATAGGTAGGTCACACTGGCCCTGTTATATATTCCCTTTGATGGTGGCAAGTACAAAAAAAAATATAGGTACCTCACACCGAGCCCATTAACCAGCTTAAAAACTATTATATATTCCCTTTGACGGTGACAAGTAAACTGTATTTTAAACAAAAAAATTTAGATAAGTCACACCCACCCAAATTACCTGCTGAATAACTATTATATATTCCCTTTGACGGCGGCAAGTACAGTGTATTTCCAACCCCAAATATAGGTAGGTCACACTAACCCAATTAATCGGCTGAATAACTGTTATATAGTCCCTTTGACGGTGGCAAGTACAGTGTATTTAAAAAAAAAAAAAAGGTAGAACACACCGATCTAATTAACAGTGTCAATAACTATTATGTAACCTTTAACAGTGGCAAGTAAACGTTTTTTTCACCAAAAAAAAGGGATGTCTCACCTACACAATTAACAGACTGATTAACTATTATATATTCCTGTCACTGGTGCAAAAGAGTAGGATTGCACCAAAAAAAAAAATGTCAACCTGTCACCCTCAGAATGAACAGCACGATTAAGTATGGTATTTCTGTCTCAGTGGTGCAAAGGACCTGTATTGTACCCCTCAATAATGCCTACAGGTCACCATCAGACTTATTAAAAAAAAATAAAGGCCTTACACTCTCCCTGTCTGCAGCAGCGTCCTGTCCCTACACTAGTCAGAACAGAATGGTGGTGCACCATGTGATCCAGCATTTATGCATGCATGATTACATGGTGCGCTGGCCAATCACAGCCATGCCAATACTATATGCATGACTGAAGGCTTACAAATGCCCATAGCTCAATCACTTGTTGATTGGCTGAGCTGCAGCCTTTCAACAAGCTTTATTTAAACAGGACACAGACCTTGGCGCCAAAATGTGGGTTTGGGTCCGGTACACGGACATCCAAATTTCCGTTATGGTCCCGAACGTGGTGGTCCAGGTTCGCTCATCCCTACTTGCCACCTTCACAGGGATATATATTACTTATTCAGCCGATTAATTGGGTTGTTGTGACCTACCTATTTTTGTTGTCTAAAACACTGTACTTGCCACAGTCAAAGAGATATATAACAGTTGTGGTCGGATCGGCTATCAGAAAGGTGTACCTAACCTATCTAACCCTATCTACAACAAGCAGTAGAATTATGCCATAACTGCTGCGGTAGGGCAGCGTAAAGGGGGCCACCCTAATATGAAATGACTAAGATGGTGTGGGTGGGTGAGTGAAATCAGCTGAATCGGCGTCAGCCTGGGCCCACAGGTGCCTATAAATAACCTAGCAATCAGCCAGCCTAGGCCCACAGGTGCATGTAGATAGCCTTGTAATCAGCCTCCCCTCCCACAAATACAGAAAATATATTTGCTTAATACTTGTGGTCGGATCGGCTATCAGAAAGGTGTACCTAACCTATCCAACCCCATCTACAACAAGCAGTAGAATTATGCCATAAATGCTGCGGTAGGGCAGCCTAAAGGGACCAAAAGGAGCAGACCTTAGGTTAGGGCAAAATATACATACCATTACTACACCCACTTTGAACGTAAAAGACATTCCCCGATGAAGGTGCGGAATATACCGTACATATCACCGTGACTATCATCTACCTTACCTCTGTCATGTGCACCCGGCACATCGTTCTTGGAGGTGGCTAATGCTGATGCGATTGGAGGAGTGGCCGATAAACCGAAACAATTTACTCCTATGTATACTAACAACGTATGAACATATTACGAGAAGGTCTGAATCCTAAGAGCTGCAGACTGAAACAAACCATGGTGAATCTGTCGGAAGGCCTAAATGAATTCCAAGCATTCGCCGAGGGCCCTGATCGGGCACCAACTATTCCTGGTTGCAAACTACTACACCTCTACTTATTCCCCAGGCCACAACCTTAATATATAAAGGGCCCAAAAGTTAGAACATGGCGTATGCCGTGTTTCTCTATTAGTAGATTAAGCGGAATGTGTAAACTCACCAGGCCTGGGGAACCATCAACACAAATACATGGCTATTTCAATTAACAAGCTAATGTTGCCTGTAATGAGGACAGAGAACGTACACACCATACCTGCAGTTGTGACAGGAAATAAGCTTAAGGTCGTGATACTATGTATGCAGCGCCTGTAGTCGTGACAGGACCTATGTCTGCAGACGTGAGACATTGAGAATTGCCCCTTATTACTGTACCTCCTACTGGAAGACAGACCGATACCCGGTACTTAGGCCCGGCACCAACACCCTCAGCCCAAGTGGCGGAAAAAGACATGGAACCTACTTGTGGTGGGGCCACGTGGCCTACCTCAAATGGTGAAGTCATATATGAAACACTTAATCGGAGAAGCCGTGCGTGAGAGACACTAATGGCGGAGCCATGCGTGAGAGACTCTAATGGTGAAGTCATATATGAAACACTTAATCGGAGAAGCCATGCGTGAGAGACTCTAATGGCGGAGCCATGCGTGAGAGACTCTAATGGTGAAGTCATATATGAAACACTTAATCGGAGAAGCCATGCGTGAGAGACTCTAATGGCGGTGCCATGCGTGAGAGACTCTAAAGGCGAAGTCATGTGTCAAACACTTAATCGTAGAAGCCATGCGTAAGAGACTCTAATGGCGGACACTTAATTGGAGAAGCCATGCGTGAGAGACTCTAATGGCGGACACTAAATTGGAGAAGCCATGCGTGAGAGACACTAATGGCGAAGTCATATATCAAACACTTAATCGGAGAGGCCATGCATGAGAGACTCTAATGGCGGAGTCACGTGTGTAAAACATAAACTGAGAAGCCATGCGTGAGAGACTCTAATGGCGGAGTCATATGTGTAACACTAAATCGGAGAAGCCATGCGTGGGAGACTAATGGCGGAGTCATATGTGAAACACTTAATCGTAGAAGCCATGCGTGAGAGACTCTAATGGCGGACACTAAATCAGAGAAGCCATGCGTGAGAGACACTAATGGCGAAGTCATATATCAAACATTTAATCGGAGAAGCCATGCGTGAGAGACTCTAATGGCAGACACTTGACTGGAGAAGCCATGCATGAGAGACTCTAATGGCGGACACTAAATCGGAGAAGCCATGCGTGAGAGACTCTAATGGCGGAGTCATGTGCGTAAAACATAAACAGAGAAGCCACGAGTGAGAAACTCTAATGGCGGAGTCATGTGTGTAAAACATAAACAGAGAAGCCATGCGCGAGAGACTCTAATGGCTGAGTCATATGTGAAACACTTAATCGGAGAAGCCATGCGTGAGGGACTCTAATGGCGGACACTTAATCGGAGAAGCATTGCTTGAGAGACTATAATGGCGGAGTCATGTGTGTAAAACATAAACGGAGAAGCCATGCGTGAGAGACTCTGGTGGCGGAGTGATATGTGTACACTTAATTGGAGAAGCCATGCGTGAGAGACTAATGGCGGAGCCATACATGCGAGACTCTAATGGCATATTATTTTTTTGTTTTTAAACCACTTATGCAGCACCAGTATGACTTGGAAACTCGCGTAACCATGAACCCCTCTGACATGAGACTGAACTGAATGACCTTACAGTGACGATGAGTAATTAAAACGTGAGCCAGACCCGATGGGATTTGCATAGGCATGAGTATTGCGAACCATGTGCATAAATAAACATTAACCAACCGCAAACCGTGAAATTGAACAGGTGGGAGAAAATGAAGAGCAAGAGGCCTAGCAGTTCGCTAAGAGAAGACCCTTATCTTGACAAATAAAGGATTTGTGAAAATATAGTAGGAAACGTACTCCTATTGGCCCACTGACCGCTGAGAAGCTATTTAGTTAACTGGGGCAAGGGACCAATCTGAGTGAATATGAACCAGAAGTAAAGGAGACCAGTCTAAGTAAATGCAACCCAGGACTGAAAACACACTTTTTTTTTTCCCCGAAGTGAACAGAAAAAGTAGGCCTTTGGAATGTAACAGACCAACGAGGAAAAACACGCAAGCTTGAGAAGAAAGCAGCTATGTTTATCGGGAGAGCAGTGTCAGAGCGGTGTGCTGACTGCCCTAGTGAAAATACCGAGTACCCATGAAGTCGAAATAAAAGGAAAATGTAGCTATAAGTGGAAGCAGAGTATAACACATGGTGTAAGAACAGGTGGGTGAATGCAGCTCTGGATGTGAGTGGTGCCTAAAACATGGTATGGGCCCAGTTCTGAGCATGAAGAGCGAGGTATGACGCAGCCATATGAATGCAATCTGAAAGTGAGCAGAGTATTGATGTGATACAACAACAGATGCATGAATGCAGCTCTAGTAGTGATTGGAGTATAGGACAAAATGTAAATGCAGACACACGGACGTAGCTTTTAAGGTGACAAACCTAGCCATGATTATTCGACCATTAGCGCCCAACCCCCTTCGCCCCAGTGACCTACAAGTCACAGACCGTGTAACCAAGTCCGATCCCACCGTGAATGCCAGCACTCGCCTGGCACCTTCTGCCATTGCCCGGGTGCGAATGGACCTCCACATAATGCTGCAGGAGTTTTTTTTTTTTTTTAAATGATGGTCACCACAACAACACCTCGTGTTCCTCTAAGAAACATAAACGTGGTTGAACATAAACCCTTATGCAACGCCAATTAATCGACACAATAGTGCACCTATAAACACAGCACAGAACCGCTGACACATGCGTGCCCAAGACATACAATTTATAGATTAAACACACTTACCAGAGCCTCAGAACTCAAATAAAGGCGCCTTGATCAATCTGCTTGTTCCCCCATAAATGGGCCACTGACATACATTTACCAACACCTTGCAAGTCTAGTGCTAACTGCGGACGTGCGCCCGACATGTAAACCAGGTGACAGTAAACATGCACTTTATTTTTATTTTTTTTTCTATCGACCATTGATACATGACCCTTCCAGAGAGATAAACTAAATAATACCATCAATTAAACACTGCGTGCGTAGCTTGGAGACACGCGTCCCGTATCAAACAGATGTCAGAAAACATGCGACCATACCTACTCTAGGCGCTTGCAACACCAATAACTATATGCAATAGCCCCCAACAAGCCCCTGAACAGCCAGACAAAAATACTAACAACAGTCACTTGACCGTAAGTGCCCAATTTTGCTTCGTCCCAAAGTATTGGGAATCGCATAGTGCAGTGTGGGTCACGTGCCAACAAGTGCGATTCTACAGTGAATGCCAGCACTCGCCTGGCACTTTCTGCCGCTGCCCAGGCGTGAATGAGCCTGCACACACTGCAGCTGCGTTTTTTTTTTCATTGACCATTGATACACAACACTTAAACACAGCGTGCTTAGCTTGAGCCAACTGCAGACACGCACCCCGCATGTAAACCAGGTATCAGAAACATACAACCATACCTACTCTAAGCGCATGTTACCCCAATAACTGTATGCAATGGCCCCCGCAGGCCTCTGAGAAGCCAGACAAACAATACTGACGCCATCGCTCGAGCATTAGCGCCCAAACTCTGCTTCATCCCAGAGCGCTACATGTTGCGGACCACAGCGTGGGTCCCGTGCAAACCACTCCGATCCTACCATGAATACCAGCGCCTTCCTGAGAGATTCTGCTGTCGCCCAGCTGTAAGGAGCCTGTACACCATGCTTCTGTATCCTAGAGCTGACCCAGGGGTAGTGAAATCAGCTGAATCGGCGTCAGCCTGGGCCCACAGGTGCCTATAAATAGCCTAGCAATCAGCCAGCCTAGGCCCACAGGTGCATGTAGATAGCCTTGTAATCAGTCTCCCCTCCCACAAATACAGCAAATATATTTGCTTAGTACTTATTCAGCCGTTCAATTGGGTCGGTGTGACCTACCTATTTTTGTTGTTTAAAACACTCTACTTGCCAGCGTCACACGGATACATAATAGTTATTCAGCCGGTTAATTGGGTCGGTGAGACCTACAGTACCTATTTTATTGGTTGAAAAAACACTGTACTTGCCACAGTCACATGAATATAAAATAGTTATTCAGCTGGTTAATTGGGTCATTGTGAACTACCTATTTTTTTTGTTTAAAACACTGTACTTCCTACCGTCACAGGTATATATAATAGTTATTCAGCCGGTTAATTGGGTCGGTGAGACCTACCTATTTTATTGGTTTAAAAAACACTGTTTGCCACCATCACAGGAATATAAAATTGTTATTTAGTTGGACAATTGGTAGGTGAGACCTACCTATTTTTGTTGTTTAAAACACTGTACCTGCCACCGTTACAAGGATATATAATAGTTATTCAGCCTGTTAATTGAGTCGGTGAAACCTACCTATTTTTGTTGTTTAAAACACTGTACTTGCCACCATCACAGGCATATACAGTATAATAGTTATTCAGCTGGTTAATAGGGTCAGTGTGACCTTTTTCAATTTAGGGACCGTGCACAAATTTCTGAGCCTTCTATCCCAAGGAGCCTTCTACCGGTGACCACACGGGTTAATAAAGGTATTCACAGTAAATCACCTTCTCTCTTTTTCCTGTGAAACAGCCAAAGGCGCACTGATAGTGAACTACTGCCGCACTAGAGCACAACAGTGCATATATGTAATACTTACAAGCTGCTGTTAGACAGTTCGGCATTCAAAACAAAATAGCATGTGGCAACTCTTCACTTTCTCATCCGTCCATTAATTCCAGTGATGTCTGCAGGCAAAGCGCTCACAATAGTTAAATACTGCAATACAACGCTTCTTTTTAAAATTTATTGTACTTACAAAGTCGTAAAACACAAGCGCATGTAATCATCCAAAAATCACAATCAAGCCCGACCCCGGTTTCGCACCACCATGCTTCGTCAGGCGCGTTTAACCATAATGCACCTGTTTATCATTATATACTCGTCACTTCCCCCACCTTCTCAGTAGTGGGTGGATTATGCAAATCTATACAATTGCATACAACCTATCCACAGGTCTCCATGCAAGAAATCCAATAACCAAACATATATATAAAAAATCGCATGAAAAGAAGCCGCAATCATTCTAATATTTCTACTAAAATTGCATACAGAGAGATCGCAATCTTTCTAATATTCTCGTCATTCATAAATCCATACTCAACGTCATCTCAAGACACCTGGTGTGTTTCAACCTATCACCAACTTCCAACGGAGATAGGTAAACGTACTCAAATTTAAGCTGCAAATCCTCCAGGGTTTTTTTCCTCCCTTTTAACCAGGTTCCAACCTATTTGCCGCACAATACAGAGGGTGAAGTTCAGACTAAGCAGGGTTTTAAATCAAACTCTATATTTAGTCCGTGCGGCTGTAGAGTATGTAAATCATACATCCACGGGACCTCTTGCTTATTAATTTTTGCAACCATGTCACCCCCCGCTAGTTTACTTTCACCAACTCTACCCCCATAAATTTTAGCCCCTTTGGATTTTTCTGATGGGCATTTTTAAAATGAAGCGACAACCCGTGGGTTTCCAATCCATTTTTAATATTACGGATATGTTCCTGTATCCTCACTTTTAGCTTCCTCATTGTTCTTCCCACATACTGGAGGCCACAAGGACACTCCAGCACGTAGACCACCCTCATGCTTTCACAGGATATGGATCACTTTATTTTGAAATCTCTATCCCTCTTTACTGAACGTATTGATGTTCTCATATTTGTTTTATCTGTCCTATCTCTATTTCTACAAGGTATGCAGAAACCACACCACATAAATTTATTGGAAGATATTTTCTTCTTTTTTCAGAATCGCACTGTGTACTAGGTGAGTATTCAAATTGGGCGCTTTTCTAAAAATTAACTCTGGTCGAGTGGGGATATGACTCCCCAGGACCGGGTCATTTTTTAAAACAGACCAGTTCTTTTTAAACGCATTTTTAATTAAACCAGCGTTCACATTGAACTGTGTCAGAAACGCAAAACGAAAATCTTTCTCTATTTTTTTATTATTATTTTCTCCCGACCTGCCTCCCTTTCTACCTTCCTTTTCTATCTCCGGGCTACACTCAATCATTTTCTTACTCTCATAACCTTTTTCTAAAAACCTTTCTTGTATTGTTTTACTCTGTACTCTATAATCGTAAATTTCTGTGCAATTGCGGTAAATCCTTTTAAGCTGACCTTTAGGTATATTAGCTATCCATGGACAATGATGGCAACTATTGACCTCTATGTATCCATTTACATCTGTGTCTTTGAAGAAAGTTTTAGTTTTTAACCACCTCCCGACTGCCTAACGCAGGGATGCGTCCTGCGGGCGGCCGGGATGTTCCTCCTTGACGCGTCGGTGCGTCATCTCGCGAGATGCGAGATTTGCAGTGAACGCGTATGCGCGGACGCGCGTGTTCACTGCAGGAGGCGGGGAAGAAGTTATTGTACAGCCTGCCAGCACTGATCGTTTGCTGGCAGGCTGTACATTTAAAAATAAAAGTGATCAAAATGGAAAAAAAATATTATTTACATAAAAATGTAATATTAAACTTTGTGGCTTGCTGCCTGCTCCTCTGGTGGGCCTTTTGCGTGGGACCACCAGAGGAGCAGGCACCTATTTAAGTTGCACCAAACACCACCCCCCCTGTCACTGATTAACCCCTGATCACCCAATATTAACTCCATGATTACCCCCCTGCCATTGATCACCCCCCTGTAAGGCTCCATTCAGACGTCCGTATGTGTTTTGCGGATCCGCAAAACACGGACGCCGGCAATGTGCTTTCCGTATTTTGCGGATCCGCACATTGCCAGAACTATATAGAAAATGCCTTCTCTTGTCCGCCTTTTCAAATCCGAGTGGGACAAAGTCTGTCCCCATAGAATTGAATGGATCCGCAATTCCGTTCCGCAGAATTTTGCGGAACAGAATTGTGGACGTGTGAATGAGGCCTAATGGTCCCTTAGCGATCACAGCTTTACAAGCACTCCTATGTCTTTTCAGCTCTTTTTTTTTTTTTGCACATTTTTTGGCAGAGATTTTTTTATCCACATTGATCGATGCGAATGAAGAAATCGGTGCCGTTCATTTTTTTTTTCAGCCTGGAGGCTGAACGGAAAAAAAAAATCTCATTACCCGTATGCTCAATATAAGGAGAATTGCAGTGACCTTAAAATGCCAGGGCAGTTCAAACACTCCACAAGTGAACCCATTTTAGAAAGTAGACACCCCAAGGTATTCACTGAGGGGCATAGTAAGTTCATGGAAGTTTTTATTTTTTGTCACAAGTTAGCGTAAAATAAAAAATTTTGAAAAAAAAAATCCATTTCCGCTAACTTGTGACAAAAGATAAAAACTTCCATGAACTCACTATTCCCATCAGCGAATACCTTGTGGTGTCTACTTTCCGAAATGGGGTCATTTGTGAGGTGTTTCTACTGTCTGGGCATTGTAGTACCTCAGGAAACATGACAGGTGCTCAGAAAGTCAAAGTGCGGAAATTCACTTTTTTGCACCATAGTTTGTAAACACTATAACTTTTACCCAAACCAAAAAATATACACGTATTGCATTTTTTTTTTTATCAAAGACATGTAGAACAATACATTTAGAGAAAAATGTATATATAAATGTAGTGTTATTTAAAAAAATTTACAACAGAAAGCGAAAAATGCCTTTTTTTGCAAAAATTTCGTTCATTTTTTATTAATATCAAAAAAAGTAAAAATGTCAGCAACAATGAAATACCACCAAATGAAAGCTCTATTAGTGAGAAGAAAAGGAGGTAAAATTCATTTGGGTGGTAAGTTGTATGACCGAGCAATAAACCGTGAAAGTAGTGTAGTGCAGAATTGTAAAAAGTGGTCTGGTCATTAAGGGGGTTTAAGCTAGGGGGGCTGAAGTGGTTAAAATATTATTTTCAACTTAAATGTGACCTACCTATTTTTGTTGTTTAAAGCACTGTACTTGCCACCGTCACGTGGATATATAATAGTTATTCAGTCGGTTAATTGGGTTGGTGAGACCTACCTATTTTATTAGTTTGAAAAAACACTGTACTTGCCACCGTCACAGGGATATATAATAGTTATTCAACGTGTTAATTGGGTCGGTGAGACCTACCTATTTTATTGGTTGAAAAAACACTGTACTTGACACCATCACAGGGATATATAATAGTTATTCAGCCGGTTAATTGGGTCGGTGAGACCTACCTATTTTTGTTGTTTGAAACCCTGTATTTCTAACTGTCACAGGGATATATAATAGTTATTCGGACGGTTAATTTGGTTGGTGTGACCTACCTATTTTTGTTGTTTAAAACACTGTACTTGCCACCGTCATGTGGATATAAAATAGTTATTCAGTCGGTTAATTGGGTTGGTGAGACCTACCTATTTTATTGGTTTAAAAAACACTGTACTTGACACCATCACAGGGATATATAATAGTTATTCAGCCGGTTAATTGGGTTGGTGAGACCAACTTATTTTTGTTGTTTGAAACACTGTCAATGGGATATATAATAGTTATTCAGCCGGTTAATTGGGTCGGTGAGACCTACCTATTTTTTTATGCTAAACACCTTTTTGAATCAGTTACACGGATATACAATTGTTCATTTGTCAGCCAATTCTGTGGGTGACTGTAACAAAATAAGGAGAGCATCAACTAGGAGACGTGGCTGTGGTGTTGTTGGTGTTGGTGGTGGTGGAGATTCTGCTGCAGGGAGAGTACATTGTCAATATGTGCCAGCTCCGCACACAAATGAAAAGCCTTCATCTGGTGCACGCAGGCGACATGATGATCTGCAATATTTGTAGGCCCGAATACCGCTCTTAGAATTATGAGGCCAGAACAAGTAGAGGTGGTAGTAGATTGGATGGCTGAGAGCGTCTCCAGTTCTTTCCCATTGTCTTCCACCTGTTCCACTGCTGAAAGATCAGAGTTGGCACCGGTGGCCCATGGGCATCCGTCTTTCACCTCAACCCCTTGCACATCAGCCAAGCAGTCTGAGCCCCAAGTCACGCAGTAGTCACTTATGTTTTTTGATGACTTTGGTCAGGTGGTGTTTTCATGGGCCATCCACCTAGCCCTGCCCCAGAAGTGACAGAGATTAAGTGCACTGATGCCCAACCACTTATGTTTGATGATGGGGACGTGGGAGAACCACCGCAGCGTGTCTCTGATGATGATGCTGAAACACAGGTTTCAACTGCTGGGGCTTTCTGCAGTGTGCAGACAGGCCAAGAAGGCAGGGGTGAGGAGTGGGTGGAAGATGATAGGGAGGATCATGAGGTCCTAGACCTTACATGACATCCAGGTCATGCCAGTGACGTGTGCAGTTCAAAGTAAGAGGAAGGGGGCATGCAGTACCAGCTGCACAGCAAAAGAGGGAGCAGGGTGCAAAAGCAGAGTGGCTGACCCTCAACAACTACACCTGCTGCTGCACAACGTGCCAAGAGACATTGCTCACCAATGCAGGTGCAAAAGAGGTTCCCTGGCTTGGCAGTACTTCAGGCAGTGTGCTGACGACAGGACATGGGTGGTTTGCACGTTGTGCAGTCAGAGCCTGAAGTGAGCCATAAATGTTCTCAACCTGAGCACCACCTGCATGATACTGCATCAAACTGCAAAGCACGAGCTGCAGTGGAGCAGATACCTCAAGAACCACAAAAGATCAGAGGCACCTCCTGCTCTCTCATCTGCTGCAGTCTAGGCCTCTTCCTCCCCCTCTGGACCGACAGGGGCACCTGCCACCCCGCACACAGAGGATGTGGCAGCCACACCACCACCACCGTCACTATCACCCAGCATGTCCACACTGTCCCATTGACGTGTTCAACTGTCCATCCCCCAAACACTGGAGAGAAAGAGGTAGTACCCCGCTACCCACCCGCGAGCCCTGGCCCTGAATGCCAGCATTTAAAAATTGCTGGCCTTTGAAATACTGCCATTCCATCTGGTGGAGACTGACAGTTTTAAAAATGACATGACGGCAGCTGTCCCACGGTATGCGGTTCCCAGCTGCCACTACTTTTCAAGGCGGAATATCCCTGCCCTGCACGAACAAATGGAGGAAAAAAATCAGGTGTGTGCTCCACAACATCATCAGTGGCAAGGTCCACATAACCACCGACACGTGAACCATTAAGTATGGGCAGGGACGTTATATCTCCCAAACTGCCCACTGGTTAAATGTAGTGGCATCTGGGCTTGAGGTGGACAGCTGTTTGACGCATGTCCTGGCGACACTGAGGATTGCTGGACGTTTCTCTGTGCGTCCTTTTGCCTCCTTCTCCTATTTCACTTCTTCCTCCGGTTCCTCCTCTACTGCCTCCTCATCACGTCATTGCAACACCTGCACCACCAACTTCAGCACAGCCAGGGGGAAACAACAGCAGGCTGTTATAAAACTCATATGTTTGAGAGAAAGACCCCACATGCGCAGAAGCTGTCGGCGGGAAAGTTAGAACAGACCGATGAGTGGTTGGTGCCGATGAGCCTTAAGCCTGGCCTGGTGATGTGCTACAATGGGCAAAATCTCGTTGCAGCTCTGGGCCTAGCTGCTTTGATGCACATCCCTTGCCTGGCGCATGTGCCTAACTTGGTGGTGCAGAGGTTCCTGAAGAATTATCCTGATATGTCAGAGCTGCTGCAGAAAGTGAGGGCCACCTGTGCATGCTTTCGGCATTCTCTCCCTGCTGCTGCTCACCTGTTAGCGCTGCAGCATAACTTCGGCCTTTCCGTTTACCGCCTCATATGCGATGTACCCACAAGGTGGAACACCACCTTGCACATGCTGGAGAGACTGTGTGAGCAGCAGCAGGAAATAATGGAATTTCAGCTGCAGTACGCACGGGTAAGTCGCTCTGTGGAACAGCAACATTTCACCACCAATGAGCGGGCCTCCATGCAGGACTTATGTGCCATGTTGCACTGCTTCGAGTACTTCACCAACATGGCCAGTGGTGATGACGCAATCATCACCCTTACTATCCCACTTCTAATTCTCCTTGAAAAAACGCTTCAGGCACTGATGGATGAAGATGTGGCACAGGAGGAAGAAGTGGAGGAACAGGGATCATTCACACTATTATCAGTCCAGTCTTCCACAGGTGGCTCAGAGAGTGGGTCCCTGCACCAACAGTAGAAGATGAGGAGGAGGATGATGATGAGGAGGAGGATACCCGTTTTCAGCAGGGTGGCACCCAAATCAGCTCACAGGCATCACTGGAGCTTGTCTGGGTGTATACAGATGACACAGACGATATATCTCCCATGAGCATAGCTTGTCCTTGCCCATAGGCAGCCTGTCACACATGAGTGCTTGCAGTGCCTGCACAATGACCACTGAGTTGCCCAGATTCTAACCGGTGCTGATTACTGAGTGGCCTCCCTGCTGGATCCCCACTTCAAGGACAACTTTCCATCCCTACTTCCTCCACTGGAGCGTGAACAGAAGATGCGTGAGTACAAGCGAAAGATGTTAGAGGAGCTTCTGATGGCGTTCCCACCAGCCAACGTGGACAAGCTCACATTCATTAAAATGAACCAGGCATGGATCTTACAGGACTTGTCCGTATCTTGGCCAGAGTAGAGAGGTATACTGGCCGCACCCAGCTATTGTTATACTCCAGCGCAGTTTGTGTATTCTTTTTGCTATTTCCCAATGTTTTGGGGCCTCCACAAACCAAAAAATAAAAAAGGTGGTGACCTCCTCCACCTCCTCCACCTCCTCTGCCTCTTCTGCCTGCACCGCCATGTCTGCCTCCACCACCTGCACCGTCACGTCCGCCTCCTCCTCCACTGGGACCTCCGCCTCTAGGCTCAACATTATTATGTATAATATTGGCAGAGTAGAGAAGTGTGTTCTCTTTGCCATCTCCCAATGTTTGGTGGTCGATAGGTAAAATTAGAATTGTAATAAGATGATCCATTTTGCATCCATCCAACTGATGTAGGAGAGGAAATTGTCCTGTGGAGTTTGTCTGTGAAAGTCATAATTTTTTTAAATTCGTCTAACTGTTGTGGGAGAGAAAATTCTTCTGTGGAGTGTGTCTGTGATAAAATTTAGAACACCCCTTTGGAATCCGTCTTACTGTAGTAGGAGAAAAATTATTTTAATATATAGTTCCCTGATAGGGGATGTATAAGATCTTAACCACTTACATACCGGGCCATTTGCTCCCTTCCTAACTAGGGCTAATTTAGCAAATCTGACATATGTCACTTTATGTGGTAATAACTTTGCAAAGCTTTTACTAAGCAAACCACAAACCAAACAACAAAACAAACCTCAACATTTATTACCCTGATTCTGCAGTTTGCAGAAACACTCCATATGTGGTCGTATACCGCTGTATCGGCACATGACAGGGCTCAAAAGGCAAGGAGCGCCATATGATTTTTGGAGGGCAGATTTTGCTGGAATGGTCTTTAGGTGCCATGTTGCATTTGAAGAGACCCTGAGGTACCCCCACAGTGAAAACCCTAAAAAAGTCATCCCATTTTGTAAACTATACCACCCAAGGAATTTGTACAGGGGGTCGTGAGTACTTTGACCCAACAGGCATTTCCTAGAATTTATAACCCTTGGCAGTGAAAATGAAAAATTTTTAATTTTTTTTTACAAAAAAATGATGCTTTAGGCCTAAACTTTCTTCTCCTCCCACAATTGTCTGCTCATTTTCTCCTGAATACAGTAACACCCCAATTGAGGTCGTAAACTGTTATTTGGGGATACGCCAGGGCTCAGAAGGGAAGGAGCGGCATTTGAATTTTCTAACATGGAATTTTCTGTCATGGTTTTTAAGAGAGAAAACTTTTCAATTTTTTTGTTGACTGAGCTGCGTGAGGGCTTATGTTTTGCGGGACAAGCTGCAGTTTTTATTGGCACCATTGTGGGGTACATTTTGCTTTCTGGTTGCTTTTTATCATATTTTTTGGGAGGTGAACTCACAAAAAAAGCTGTTTGGTGTCATTTTTCTATATTTTTTTAAAACCGTTTATTTGATGGGGTATATCATGTGATAATACCAAATATGTCTATTTTTTTATTTTTTACGTTTTACACAATAAGAACATTTTTTCTTATTTTTTTTAAAAATCATGCTTTGCCGTTTTCTTAGAGCCATATTTTTTAAAAAAATTCTGGCTATGGTCTTAAGGGCTTGTTTTTTGTGGGATGAGGTGACATTTTTGTTGCTACCATTTTGGGGTACATTCGACTTTTTGTTTGATTGATTATGCTTTTTGGTAGGTGAGGTGCCTAAAAAAAGCTGTTTTGGCGAAATTTTTATTTGTGTTTTTTAGCACCGTTCACTTAATGGGGTAGATCATGTGATATTTTTGTAGAGCCAGTTGTTACGGAGGCGGCAATACCAATACCAATACCAAATATGTCTATATATATTTTTTTTTGTTTTTACGTTTTACACAATAAGAGCAAAATCATGTTTTTGTATTGCAAATTTCTTAGAGTCATATTTTTTTTTTTTTTTATGGCTATGGTCTTGTGTGGGAGCTAATTTTTTAAGGGATAAGGTCATTTGTTTTTTTGCTACCATGTTGAGGTGGGGTACATACGACTTTTTGATCGATTAACATTATGTTTTTTAGGAAGTGAGGTAGCTAAAATAACTGCCAACTTTGAAACAAAATTTGGCTAAATCCCTAGTACCCAGACATCCAGAGGTCCGTTCATCCCAACTAACCAATTTTCAGTGTAATGCCCCTTGACTTCAACACACTTCTTCTTCGTCGCCTCCGTAGATCAGATGCCCTCAGAACAGAAGGAGACTTCTTTCTGCTGCAGGAAGCCTGTAACTGCCTCTTTGACTGCATTATTATCAGGAAATTGTTGCCCACACAGAAATTTCTTCAAGCTATCACTGTGAGCCAGGTCTGGACTGTAGGATGGATGGTTAAGCTCCATGAAGCCACATTCCTTGATAGCAGCTTGTGATTTGCGAGGCTTGTGAGCTGGAGCATTGTTGTGAAGCAGCAACACACCTGCCAACAACTTTCCGTGCCGTTTCTTTTTTATTGCCTCATGTAATGCCTTCATCTTTGAAGTATAGGTGTCTCCAGTAATTGTTGTCTTATGTGGGTTGAATTTTAGTGATAAATTGGAGCAAATCGAATTTCTTGACCATCGTCGAAGTTGCTGAATCAAATTTTTCAAAAAACTATTGCCATGATCTTTCAAGCAGACTGCTGCACACAAAATTTCTTTGGAGTTGGTTACTCTTTGTGCTTCTACTGCATGGACTCTTGTTTGGTCTCAGGATCATGGTGGTGGACCCATGAGTAGCGTTAAGCGAACACCTGGAAGTTTGGGGTCGCCGGGTTCGGCCGAACCTCGCAAAAATGTTCGAGTTCGGGGCCCGAACTTGACCCTGAACCCGAACCCCATTGGAGTCAATGGGGACCTGAACTTTTGGGCAATAAAATGGCTCTAAAAATGCCATGGAAAGGGCTAGAGGGCTGCAAAAGGAAGCAAAATGTGCTTAAGAGCATGGCAAGTGCTCGACAAACAAATGTGGCTAGGGAAATAACTTAAAATAAAATAAATAAAAATGAAAATAACAATCTTGAACTAGGAGGAGGAGGTGGATGTAGAGTAGGAGGTTGAGGAGGCGGTGACCGTGGCGGTGTAGGTGGAAGAGAGGGTGGAGGTGGAGGAGGTAGCCAACACTGTTTTTTTTTTGTTTTTTTTAATTGGGGTAGCCTCCAAAATATTGGACCATATAAAGAAATAAAACAAAGAATAAGTGCACTTGAGTACACGAATGGATGGTTGAGGCCGGTATAAATGTCTATTCTGCACAAGGTACAGACAAGTCCTATGGGATCCATGCCTGGTTCATTTTAATGAACGTGAGCTTGTCCACATTAGCATTGGACAGGCGGCTGTGCTTGTCTGTGATAACGCCCCCTGCCGTGCTAATTACACGTTCAGAGAATACACGGGCTGCAGAGCAGGCCAGCACCTCCAAGGCGTAAAGGGCAAGCTCAGGCCATGTGCCCAAATTGGAGACCCAGAAGTTGAATGGGGCAGACCCATCAGTCAGTACTTGTAGGCGTGTGCACACATACTGCTCCACCATGTTGCTGAAATGCTGCTTCCTGCTAAGACATTGCATATCAGCTGGTAGTGCTGGTTGCTGTGGCGTGGTGACAAAGCTTTTCCACATTTCGGCCATGCTAACCCTTCCTTCTGAGGTGCTGGCGGTGCCCCGGCTTTGTTGGCAACCTCTTCCTCCTTCTCTGCCTTGCCTCATGCTTCCACTGAGGCCCCGGGGTCAGGTGGGAATGCCATCAGCAGCGCGTCTACCAGCATGTGCTTTTACTCGTGCATCTTCCGATCACGCTCCAGTGAGGGAATTAAGGACGGCACGTTGTCCTTGTAATGGGGATACAGCAGGGTGGCCACCCAGTAATCAACACAAGTTAGAATGTGGGCAACTTGGTGATCGTTGCTCAGGCACTGCCGCATGTAGTCGATCATGTGTGCCGGGCTGCCCAGAGGCAACGACATGCTGTCTTCTGTGGGAGGTTTATCGTCTGTGTCCTCTGTATCCCCCCAGCCATGCTGCAGTGATGGCCTTGAACTGCTTTGGGTGCCACCCTGCTGTGAACACGGTTCCTCCTCATCCTCCTCATCCTCCAGAACTGTGCCCTAGCTGGACAATTGTGTACCTGGCCTAAGTTGGTGCAGGAACCCACCCTCTGAGCCACTTGTGAATGACTGGCCTGATAACTGTGGAAATGATCCCTCTTCCACCTCCTCTTCATCCTGTGCAATATCCCCTTCCATCATTGCCCGAAGCGTTTTTTCAAGGAGACATGGAAGTGGGATAGTAATGCTGAGAACCGTGTCATCAGCACTGGCCATGTTGGTGGAGTAGTCAAAACAGCGCAACAAGGCACACATCTCGCATGGATGCCCACTCAGTGGTGGTGAAGTGGTGTTATTCCGCAGAGCGACTCACCCGTGCGTGCTGCAGCTGAAACTCCACTATCGCCTGCTGCTGCTTGCACAGTCTCTCCAGCATGTGCAAGGTGGAGTTCCACCTTGTGGGCACGTCACATATGAGGCGGTGAGCAGGAAGGCCGAAGTTACGCTGCAGCACAGACAGGCGAGCAGCAGCAGGGTGAGAACGCCGAAAGCGCACACAGCCCGCAGTTTCTGCAGCAGCTCTGACATATCAGGGTAGTTTTTCAGGAATTTCTGCACACCAAATTCAGCACATGCGCCAGGCAAGGGATGTGCGTCAAACCGGCTAGGCCCAGAGCTGCTACGAGATTTCGCCCATTATCGCACACCACCAGGCCGGGCTTGAGGCTCAGTGGCACCAACCACTCATCGGTCTGTTGTTCCATGCCCGTTCACAGCTCCTGCGCAGTGTGGGGTTTGTCCCCCTAACAGATGAGTTTCAAAACTGCCTGCTGTCGTTTTTCTCTGGCTGTGCTGAAGTTGCTGGTGAAGGTGTTACACTGACCGGATGAGGAGGTGTTAGAGGAGGAGGCAACAGGGGGCAAAGAGAAATGCCCTGCAATCCTCGGTGGTGGAAGGATATGCGCCAAACAGCTATCCGCCTCAGGCCCAGCCACCACTGCATTTACCCAGTGTGCTGTTAGGGAGTCCCTGTCCATGCTTACTGGTCCACGTATCGGTAGTTATGTGGACCTTGCCACAGAGCATTGCACAGTGCACACCTGATTTTGTCCCCTACTTGTTTGTGCAGGTAAGGGATGGCTCACCTGGAAAAGTAGTTGCTGCTGGGAACGACGTACTGTGGGACCGCCAACTCCATAAGTTTTTTAAAAGTCTCCATCCATCTCCACCAGACGGAATGACAACATTTCTGGGGCCAGGAATTTTGAAATGCTGGCATTCAGGGCCAGGGATTGCAGGTGGGTAGGGGGGTGCTTCCTTTTTCGCTCCATTGTTTGGAAGATGGACATCTGAACCCTGCCATGGAACATTGTGGTGCAGGATAAATACAATAGTGGCCATTTATCAAACTGGTGTAAAGGAAAACTTGCTTAGTTGCCCATAGCAACCAATCAGATTCCACCTATTATTTTCCTAAGGAGCTGTCCAAAATGAAAGGTGGAATCTGATTGGTTGCTATAGGCAACTAAGCCAATTCCACTTTACACCAGTTTGATAAATGACCCCCAATGTTTCAACACTTCCACTTCTCCCTGCCTGATTGCTAAGACTTTCCCTGTATCTCATTGAAACACAGCCTATGTTCTCTGCTGTGTGCATCCCTGTGCTGCCAGCTGAACTAAAATATGAATGCATCGGGGCGTGTTCTTTGGCGACACCACTGTTATTTATTTCTGGTGGGTACTGTAATCATGTTATTTACTTTGTGTGTATGCCTTTATGTCTGTTTATGACAACTTTATCTAGGATCAGACGCCTTTCTTTCTTAGGAGTTACATCTCCTATACATATGTGCATGAACTGGCTATGACATGAATGGTCTTAACCCTTATGCATAGTCTGTTCATTGACTTTGTGGCTTTCACTTATAAATGTTACCCTTGTGATATATGACCCATACCAGTTTCCATCAGCTGTACTTACTTTTATGGTTATTTGTGGTGTATCGCACTTTGTGTGTTTGTTTTTACTTGCTTTTAATCTTTGTACTAATCATGTTTTCTATATTGATTAATAAAAATGTATGAATTATCTATCACTTTGTAGTTTATTTCTGACTCTGGTATCAATTAATTTGGTCAATAAAATATGAATGCAACCCTCCCCCAACGTATTTCGCCGCTCGTGCGGCTTCTTCAGGGGAGCAGGGGCCACTAGTGGGTTCTGTTTGGTCTTGTGACCATTGTGTTTTTTGAATTATATCATTCCACTCCTTCACGTCCTGGAGGGGATGCTGATAAATCTGACTGACAAGGGGACTGAAGACATGGCGCTTATATCTCATTGCCACCTGGGACCTGTGGAGGCTGAATTGACACAGGAGGAGTAGGACGAGGAGCATAAGGAGCTAGAGGGCGACGATGAAGGCGACACAGATTGTGGCAGTATGCAGTAGATATAGAGGCAGTGAGTCCCTCCTAGTCCCTTGTGCAAATGGCCAGATGCATGCTGAGTTGCTCGTGTAGTGACAGCCGCATTATCACCACTCAGCAGAGGGCTGACTACTGGCTCTCCATAATATTAGAGTCTCGCAACCAGTCCAAAATGGGGGTCTTTTTTCCCACTTTCTGAGAGGGATGAAAAATGTAACTACTATCGAGACATCCTTTGTAGTTGGTTGGTTGCTGCCTACATGCACCATCACCCATCCTCACGAAGGTCTAACTGGGGGACGCTCTGAGCCTATGCTTCACTATGCTGACTGTAGGGGAGGAGGGGGAGGGCAGGAGCAGCACCAGCTCCATTAGCAGCAACTAAAGTTTTAAGCCTCTAATTAGCACTTTTCTTAACAGGCCTACTAAAGAAACCACCCAGCAGGACATGGACAAGCAGGTGGTGGCATACTTGGACTGCACCCTGTCACCCAGATCCAAGATTCCCTGGACTACGGGGCAGCCAAACTAGAATTGTGGCCGCAACTGGGCGAGTTTGCCCTGGGTAAGCTTTCCTGCCTGGCCAATAGTGTGGCATCAGAGCGGGTGTTTGGTGCGGCGGGTGGTATAGTTACCCCAAACTTGCATTTTGGAAGAAGTAAAGCCATAAAAAAATAAGGATGGTCATCTTTAAGATCTGGTCCCCATAAAGGATGCAGACTGGATGGTATTGGTTGGCAAGCTGGCAGTAGAACAATAAAGGCTTTCATCTTATTGGTATTGAATTACTGTACATATTACAGTTGATGTAGGAATAAATCGGAATAAGTAAATGTAGGAATAAATAAATAAAACTAATGCAGCATAAGTCTCCCTGCACTCTCCCTCTCCAATATTCTTCTATATATCGTTTTCAGCAACACTGAATGAGAGTAGAGGAGCACCGCTTTGGTTTTAACATATCATGGGATTGAATGTGGATAAGAGTAGGTGGTGCCGTAAAAGCCACTTTATGCTGGTTTTTAAGAGGTTTATGTCTTATGAGAGGGAAAACATTCTTGATGTGAATGATTGTAATGCTGGAACATTGTTTTTATTGGTATCTTTATGTATTATTGTTTGATTGTTAGAGGTTAGACCTACCTGCGTATGTAAAGACAGCCCCTAAGGGGGAGGAGTATCGCCCCTGATGAAGCGCAGAGCGAAACCGGGGTCAGGCAGCAGCCCGAGAAGTGTCTTATCTGTTTTGTGAAATGCCTGTTATTTTAACTCGTTTGTGAGTATATTAAACACTTTTTATATCTGACCCTTGGTGATGTTCCACAGAGGTGTCCGATAAAGAAAAAGAGTATACATGTGGTGATCGATGTTCTCCTATACCCATACATGTGGATGGCCTTGAATTAGGAAGATTACTTCCAGAGCAGAAATACATTGACTGACTGTGAATTTTACCCACTTCACACTTGGGACCTGCAGCGCCAACACTACAGGCAACGTACCGGAGTCATTAACTTTTATTGGTAAATTGTGACTGTTTTTTTTTTCCTTGTACGCTGCATTATGGATATATTTGATTTTAGGCGGAATTTTATATGTGATGTTGGTTCAGTTTTTTCCTCTAGTGGTGGTAAAGAAAAGAATAATGAACTGGAGGAGTTGTTTAGTGAACTAGAGAGAGATTTAATCAAGGAGGTTAAAACCACCTGGGATATTTTTTCATTAGAAAAGTATTTATCTGAAGGCAAAATCCCAGAGGGTTTGAGATGGCAGCTACCATTAAATTCTGAGGAAAAAGAAGATTTAAAAGAGTGGGAGAGATTGATGAATGATTGTGGTCTGAAGGTTATGAGTTTTATTATATGTAAGCGGAAGAATAAACTAAAGCAAATTAGTACAAATATAGAAAAACTTCAACAATTGCTTAAACCTTTAAAGGACCAAAAAGAATATGTCGATTTATGTAGCAAGTGTCAAATAAATTTAGTGAAAACAAAGAAGGAGGTTAAGAGTAAAAATCGAAAAAAGTTTCTCAAGGTATGTGAAGATTACGATAATAATAGGGTATATAAGTGGAAAAACAAAAATAAGAAGGAACATATTCCCACTAAAACGGGGCCAGAGAACAGGGAATTAGGTTTACCTACTAAGGGGAATTACATCGGTAATCAGAGAGATACGCCAGAAAATATGGAAAACCAAAGAATTAATTACAAAGATCATGAAAAGAGAGAAAGGTACTACTCACAATATAATAGAAACTACAAACCGTGGTTAAGATCGTATCATAACCGCGAGTATTACCCATCAGGCTTTGGTACCCGCAAAGACAGAAATTTCAGCAACGCAATTATGGAGGTGATAAACAGCAGCCCCATTATTGCAGTCAATATAATAAAGGTGAGGAAGCATCACAATCTTATACTCAGAGAGATCCATCTTCTGAGAAACAAAATTTTCTCCACCAGGCGATGAAGGGGATACAGAGGAACAATGGTGTGGAACAGAACAATGTAGTGGAACAAAGAAATGTAGGGACGACCCCCCCAAAAAAGAAGCCATGTAGAGGAAATAGGGGAAGAGGGAAATCCCCAAAAAGCAGGGAGAAGTAACGGGGATCTTTAATCTTAGTTCATATGTCCTTTCTGAACAAGAAAAGAATGTTCTAGGGAAAGGAGTAAAATTTGCGCCGACCAATAGATTGAACAAATTTGAATCTTTCCTGGGTATACATACATACATACATACATAAGGAAACTCAATATTGCAAAATACTGTATTAGTAATCAGGCACCCCCTCTTAAAAATGCAGTTAGGCTACTTTCATACTCATGTTTTGTGGAGATCCATCATGAACGGATCGTTCAGATAATACAACCGTCTGCATCTTTAACATAGCCATTGAAAGTAAATGGAGGATGGATCCGTCCCTATTGACTTACATTGTGTACCAGGACGGATCTGTTTGGCTCAGTTTCTTCAGACGGACATCAAAACGCTGCAAGCAGCGTTTTGGTGTCTGTCTCCAAAGCGGAATGGAGACTGAACTGATGCAAACTGATGCATTCTGAGCAGATCCTTTTCCATTCAGAGTGCATTAGAATGCAAACTGATCCGTTTTGGACCTCTTGTGAGATCCCTGAACGGATCTCACAAAGGGAAAGCCAAAATACAAGGGTGAAAGTAGACTTAGAAAATGGGATGATTCACACTAATTGCGAGATAAGTCTACGTTCTTCCCAAAAAATAGGGATAATGAGTGCATAGAGGCCTTTAAGAGCGGACTCCTGAGAGAACTTGATAGGTTGGACACAAAGCACAGCTATTTTAATTTGACATCAGAAGAGATAACAGCGTTGAAAAATCTTGAGAATAATGCTAATATTGTTATAAAGCCAGACAATAAAGGGGGAGGGGTAGTGGTTATGGATGTGAAGAAATATGAGGCTGAACTGCAAAGGCTACTATCGGATGAGGAAACCTACTTAGTGCTTAAAAAGAACCCGACATTGGACTATAAGATGGAAATTGATAAATTGCTCCAAAAAAGTTAAAAGGATGGGATTTTAAACAAAAAGGAATTTGAAATTTGAATATTTGACCACAAAGTTCCCAGTCACACCAGTAATATACCATCTGCCTAAGAAACATAAAAATTTTATAAATCCACCTGGGAGACCCATACTCTTGGTAATCAACTCACTAACTAACTATCATCAATAACACTAAGGTACTCAAGAATCCCATTAAAAACATTGAATTTATTAAATGCTTATTAAAAAATTTTGTTTACAACATGATAGTATATAGATAAAAATAGAGGTGAAAACCACAAAATGCACACATTCCCACTAGATAGAGTAATGTCTCATGATGGCGTATCCCACAGTTTCCTATTGCACACGTCCCGGACTAATCAGCTCCTAAAATTAAGGACAACAGTCCCTACCAAGAAATAAGAGCGGACATAAAGTGCATACATATAACATAAGCCGCAACCGCGGACCTCGGGATCACACAATGCTTACCACAAATATATCTGGAGTATCCCACAGCAGGTGTGCGCACCCCTCAACGCGCGTTTCGCGTCTGCTTCGTCGTTTCGCGTCTGCTCTCCTCCTGACGAAGCAGACGCGAAACGCGTTAAGGACTCTTCCTTAACCAAGAACCCAATGCTTAATCTGGCTGAGCTCCAAAGATTCTGTGTAGAAATGAGAGAACCTTTCAAAAGGTCAACTATGACTGCAGCACGCCAGCAATCTGGGATTTATGGCAAATTTGCTTGAAATAAGTCTCTCCTCAGTAAAAGACATCGGAAAGCCTGCATGGAGTTTGCAAAAAAATATAATAAAAAAAATCACCTGAAGGACTCTTATAATGTAAGAAACAAGAATATCTGGCCTGAAAATCTGAAGAGCAAAGTACACAGATATTCTTAATTAAAACTTCATCCATGTTTTGAACTTTAGACTGGATTGAAGGCTCACCTTTCAACAAGACATTGACCCAAAGCAGAAAGCTAAGAAAACACAGGAGTGGCCTAGGAACAACTCTGTCAATGTCCTTGAGTCACCCAGCCAAAGCCTTGACTTGAACACAATTGATAATCTCCAGAGAGACTGAAAATGGCTGTACACAGACAGTCCCCATTCAATTCATAATATTCACAGATTCTTTAATGACAAGCATTGTACCAAGATACTGGCACAAGGCGAATGTGGTTCCCATTTTCAAAAAGGGTGCTAGGGTTACACCAGTATTTTATAGACCAGTAAGCTTAATATCCATAGTGGGAAAAATGTTTGAGGGCCTTCTATGGGATTACATACCGGATTATGTAACTTTCAATAATATAATAAGTGATAGCCAACATGGTTTTACGAAGAACAGAAGCTGTCAAACTAACCTGATTTGTTTTTATGAGGAGGTGAGTAGAAGCTTGGACAGAGGGAAGGCTGTTGATATTGTGTTTTTGGACTTTGCAAAGGCGTTTGATACTGTCCCACATGGATGACTGATGGGTAAATTGGATTGAAAATTAGCTTCACGATTGTATCCAAAGAGTTGTGGTCAATGATTCCTACTCTGAATGGTCCCCGGTTATAAGTGGTGTACCCCAAGGTTTTGTGCTAGGTACGCTATTATTTCACTTATTTATTATTGACATAGAGGATGAGATTAATAGTGCTATTTTTGCAAATGACACCAAACTTTGTAATACAGTCCAGTCTATGAAAGATGTTAATAAGTTACAAGCTGACTTGGACAAACTTACTGTTTGTGCCTCCACTTCGCAAATGAGGTTCAATATAGATAAATGTAAAGTTATGCACTTGGCGGCTAATAATTGGCACGCAGCATATGTCCTAGAGGGAGTAAAACTGGGAGAGTCACTTGTTAAGAAGGATTTGGGTGTATTAGTATATCATAGGCTAAATAACAGCATGCAATGCCAGTCAGTTGCCTCTAAGGCCAACAGAATTTTGTCTTGTATTAAAAGAGGTATGGACTCACAGGACAGGAATGTATTATTGCCACTATACAAAGCTCTGGTGCGGCCTCAACTGGAATACGTGGTTAAGTTCTGGGCACCAGTCCATAAAAAGGATGTCCTGGAGTTAGAAAAAGTACAGAGGAGAGCAACTAAACCCATAAAGGGCCTGAAAGATCTTAGTTATGAGAAAAGATTAAATGAACTGAATTTGTTAAGCCTTCTAAGGGGGGGGGGGAACGATGACAAGATTAACATGTACAAATATATAAACGGACCATACAAAAAATATCAAGGGAAGCTACTCTGCGTTAAACCCCTCTAAAAAAACAAGGGGCCACTCCCTACGCCTAAAGAAAAAAATATTCAGTCATAAGAGGTGACAATCATTCTCTACAGTAAGATCTGTGAATCTCTGAAACAGCCTGCCGAAGGAGCTGGTAACAGCAAATACAGTAGATGGCTTCAAAAAGAGTTTAGATGACTTTTTAATTCAAAATAACATTAAGGCTTATGACAATGTATAGAAATCTTGTTCTAAACACCATTTCCCTTTGGCCCAACTCCTTTTTTAAAAGGAAGATGGACATTGATCCAGGGATTTGTTCCGTGGATCGATATTAGAGATGAGCGAATCATAGCTGATAAAGAGGAATTCGTTTTGAATTCTAGGAAAAATTAGATTAGCAAAAATGCGAATTTCCTGGCGCTTTGTGGTAACGAATCGCAATTTTCCTAAAATTGCGGCCACCTGTGTGAGTACCGAGGACATCAGGCAAGGAACTCTGGGAAGGCGGGATCACCCAGATTGACATGCCTGCATGCAGCCAATCAGCAGCCAGCCAGCCCTGTGATGTCACAACCCTATGAATACGTCGGTCATCTTACAGTCAGAAATTTTCCAGCGTTTAGAGTGCAGGGACAGACGTGTGAAGGCGCTAGGACAGCAAGTGGAAAAACGATTGTGAAAAAAAAAAGACAGAAAAAAAATGATTTATAAGTGCAGGGAAAAGATAGGGAGGAATCATTTGACAGCATCTTAGTGCAGGGAGAGACGTCAGAAGGCGCTAGGAACATTGATAGGAAACTGATTTACAAGTGCAGGGAACGATTATTTGGGGATCCAAATAGTCATTAGACAGCTCTGTCATTCCAGCTTTTTGTTATTGGGCTGCAAGTGTAATGTTGACAAGCCTTTAATGGCTTATATCTTAGTATCTTATTCAGTACTACAAGAAAAATATATACGCATTTCACTTCTGCTGTTATTTTCTGCTGAAAGCGTATAGGGGCGTATTTCAGTAAAAAAAAATGTATATGCACTGCACTATTGCAGTTATTTCTGGTGAAAGCGTATAGGAACGTATTTCAGTAAAAAAAGAAAAATATATACATGCTGCACATATATATATATATTCTCTGGTCACTTCTGCAGTTATTTCTGGTGAAAGCATATAGGTGCGTATTTAAGTAAAAAAAGAAAAATATAAGATGCACTTTTTCCCCCCAAAAGTGGGGGAAAAATAGCAGTGTGTCTTATGAGGAGAATGCTGCATTTTGACGAATTTATAATGATACACCCGCCCCGATGCCGCGCGGCAGGTGTATCAGCTGAGAGGGAGGAGGGGCTGGGGGCCGGCATCTGCTTTTATAATGACAGCGGGGCCCATGCAGTGACTGTATTCTACTACACGGGCCCCGCTCACTGTATATAATCTTCCTATAATTGTAGGCATTCTTAATATGTAAAAATTGTGGCTAATCAGCGCAGAGAGGAGGCAGGCCGGGCGCTGGCAGAGTGAGTCACTACGTCATGCGCCCGCGCCGCCTGCTTCATTCATAAAGTGGGTGGCGCAGGCGCACGGGCCCCGTTGTCATTATAAAACCAGATGCGACCCACAGTGTCCCTGTAGTGTGGGGGTCATTCACACTACAGGGACACTGTTATGGGGGGGATCTGTGGATTAACACATAGAATAAGATGCTATATATGTGTCATCCACAGATCCCCCCCATAACAGTGTCATCCAGAGACCCCCATAACAGAGCCATCCAGAGATCCCCCATAACAGAGCCATCCAAAGACCCCCATAACCGAGCCATCCAGAGATCCCCATAACAGTGTCACCCACAGATCCCAATAACAGTGTCACCCACAGATCCCCATAACAGTGTCACCCACAGATCCCCATAACAATGTCATCCACAGATCCCCATAACAGTGTTACCCACAGATCCCCCATAACAGTGTGCCATCCACAGATCCCCCATAATAGTGTCATCCACAGACCCCCATTAGTTCAAAACCCACCAAAAGCACATCTTTTGGTTCAAAATATTCTTTTTCTTATTTTCCTCCTCAAAAACCTAGGTGCGTCTTATGGGCAGGTGCGTCTTATAGGACGAAAAATACGGTATATATGCACTTCACTCTTAAATTTTTTCTGGTCAAAGCGTACAGTGGCCAATTTCAGTGCAACAAGAAATATATATTCTCAGTTCATTGCTGCAGTTATTTCTGGTGAAAGCGTATGGGGCTTATTTCAGTACATCAATAAATATACATACACACTTCACTCTTTAAGATTTTTCTGGTCTAACCATATAGGGGCGTATTTCAGTACTACTAGAAAAATATATCTGCACTTCACTCTGAGTATTTTCTGGTCAAAGCATATAGGGTCATATTTTAGTCAACACGAAAAATTTATTCTCAGTGCATTTCTGCAGTTAATTATGGTGAAAGCATTTAGTGGCTTATTTCAGTATAAAAAGATAAATATATTCGTTGCTCGGTCATCCACGTCATTCCAAGTGACATCAGACGCCCCCAGCCAACACTCGGTGGGTTCGTCAGACACAACCCTTAGTTGGCATGGCCCGGGAGCAGGCCCTGTGCCTTTACCTGTCCTCAACCTGCCTATGGACTTTTCTGTTCCCTCACCGAGAGAAGTACTACATGCAGTGTGCTAAGTTTCACTATTCAGCGTGGACAGTCAGCAGCTACTGCCCAGCCACTTCCTCCGCTAGGCGGGAAAGTAGTGATGAGGAGAGTGTCATGGGAGCTTGTATTGCGAGTAGTCAGGCTCCTGACCCAGAGGCTATTGAGGAAGACATTAGTGATGTGCAGACACTACTCGATGATGATGAAGCCGATCAAACTTGGCAGCCGGGTGGAGAAAGGGCTTCGTCATCATCAGGAGAAGAGGATGGCAGCTTACCCGTCATTCAGCGGCTGAGCCAGCAAGTCGCTAGCATGGCCGGGAGTCAGCAGGGTGGCAGCACTCGGAGGTCGGGAGCAAAACGGGCACGGGGTAGACCACCCGCTTTGCAGCAGTCTACCTGCCCGCAAAGGAGTGGTGCACGGGTTCACAGAAGCTGCAGCAGTAGCAGTCAGCCAGTGAGTTTTGTTGGGGGAAAATCAGGTACTAGGCGGTGTGACTAGGCTTTTTGTAAAGCCGCCAGAGGAGGTCAACATGGCCATGTGTAGAATATGTGGGCAAAAGGTGAAGCATGGGCAGGGTGCCAATGTTTGCACCATGGCCCTGCATCAACATATGAGAGAACCGTGGCTCCGATGTGGTGGTCCAGCCTGCTGCAGCTAACGCTACATCAACCAGTGGCACACACCCAGTTTCAGCCAGTCAAGGCTCCACGACCTCAGCCGAAGGGAGCTGTCTGTCAAGCCCATCTTCTGCTGGTCCTGATGATCCTGCTCCTTCTCTTCGTCAGTCATTCCGTCAGCAATCGATAACCGAAGTGATTGCCAAGAGACAACAGTATGCATGCATGCATCCAACGGTGCAGAAGCTGAACGTGCTCCTGTCCAAGTTGTTGGTGCTTCAGTCCCTCCCTTTCCAAGTGGTGGACTATGCACCTTTCAGAGAACTGATGGCTTGTGCCAGGCCGAGGTGGAGAGTCCCAAGCTGTCATTTCTTTGCGAAAAAAGGCAGCACCAGCCCTGCACACACATGAAAAACATAAGGTGGGCCAGTCCTTGAGCTTGTCGGTGTCTGCCAAAATGCACGGCAGCGCTGACGTGTGGAGTTGTAACTATGGTTAGGGACAATACATGTCCTTTACGGCCCACTGGGTGAATGTGGTTTCTGCACAGCCACACCATTAACTTGGACAGGTCACGCCGCTTCCGCCTCCATGTTGTCACACCGATGCATGCTCACTTGCTTGCGTAGTGACAGCCGAATTGTCACTATTCGGGATAACTTCTGGCTCTCCACCTTGTTGGACCCTCCGTACTGGTCCAGAATGGGGGCCTTCTTTACACCCACCGAGGGGGAGGACAAACTGAACAAATTACAGGAGACATGCTATGTAGTCAGTTGGCCGCTGCCTATCCGCGCCATCGCCATCGTCCATCTTCTCGCAGGTCTGACCGGGGGGGGGGGGGAGTTGTCCTCTGTGCTCACCTCCAACTGCCATGGCTGCTGGGGAGGGGTGGGTGGGGTGGCAGGAGCGGTACCAGCTTCATCAGCATAGCCTGAGTCTACAGTTGCTGATTAGTAGCTTTCTTCACCCGCCTAGTGAAGAAAGTACTTGCCAGCAGCATCAACTGGTAGACCTGGAGCAGGACCTGAACCAGCAGGTGGTGGCATACTTGGACAGTCCCCTGCCACCCCACATTGAAGATCCGCTGGACTACTGGGTAGCCAAACTGCAAAACTGGATTTGTGGCCGCAACTAGCAAAGTTTGCACTGGAAAAGCTGTCCTGCCCGGCCAGTAGTCTGGCATCAGAGCTGGTGCTTAGTGCGGCAGGGGCCATAGTTACCTCAAGAAGAAATCCCTTGTTCACCCAAAATGTGGAGAGACTGACCTTTGTTAAGATGAATCAGGCATGGATCAGCCAGGATTTCCAACCACCAATTCCTGATGCCTCAGACTAGAACATCCATGGTGCCACGCATGCGCAAAAATAAGACATCGCCAAGAAAACCTCTCTGGACGGAGCCCGACAGAGACACTGTGGGTGTGGCCTAATCATCACCCTTATTAATCCGGGCGCTGCCCTTTTGCCGGCGGCGAGCCGAAGGCAAACCCGTCTGTGCCCGTCCGTGCGCGGATGGATTATCGGATTTTTTGACACCACCCTCGGCGGTCCTCAAGATTCCTCCACTACTGGGAAACGCTCACCCGGTTGGAGAACTTGGGCAATATATTTTAACATTTTAACTGATATTTTAATGTGATAATATGATAATAATTTTCGTGATAATGCTCTAATTACTCCATGGTTTAATCTTGTACACGACTTTTATTGTAATTTTAGTTTAATAATTGAGTTTTTAAGATGGTTATTTATACGAAGAGGTACACACTAATTAAGAGCTAATTGCTCTGGTCTGTGCCACACTGTCATCTTTCCCTGCACAAACAATGAGGAAATTGACTATACATCATCTATGGAAACCCGACATCTGGCCAAAAACCTATAGGCATTTTAAGAAAAAGGAAAATTTCCCGAAAAAGACTATATCTTCAAGGCCAATTCCAACTCAGAATCAGCATCTGCTGAAAGGGGCACTTCTTAACTGTCGCTCTGCGGTTAAGAATGCAGCCTACATCTCTAATTTAATTTCATAAAATAATCTAGATTATTTGTGCCTAACCGAAACGTGGTTTTCGGAGGGGGTAAATCCTATGCTAGATGAATTAGTCCCCCCCTTGTACAAAATCCTTCATATAGACCGAGCCACTAGAGGTGGAGGTGTTGCAATGGTCTTTCGTGAGCAACTAATGATGACAGCTCTTATGAATGGTCCAAGATTTAAAACTTTCGAACATTCAGCTATCAAATGCCAGAAGAATCCAGAAGAGGCCTTCTTAATCTATATTGTTTACCACCCTCCAACTAGCCAATCCTAGATGTAAGATTGCCACGATGGAGCACTTTCAAGCACTGTGCCAACAAATGGCTGATTACTTTGAGGAAAAAATTAAGAAACTTATGGATACTATCCCAACGGTTAATAGAACGGAAGGGAAACTTTTTCCGACATTCTCAAATTTATCTTATTCTTTCACAGAATTTCCGCCCATCTCTAAGGAGAGAACGATAGAAATCATTGGAGCTCTTAGATCCTCCTCCTCGTCTCTAAACCCATGTCCGGCTACCATAGTGAAGTCCGCCGCGACTGCAATGGCACCATATATTCGAGATATCATAAATAGCTCCTTTTCCATCGGTCATGTGCCGGCTATGCTGAAACAGGCAGTGGTAACTCCCCTGCCTAAGAAACCGGCACTACCTGTGACCGATCTGAGTAACCTCAGACCGATTTCGGGACTGCCGTTCGTTTCAAAGATTGGCGAGAGGGAGGTTGTTGCACAACTACAGGAATATCTGGAGGCCAACCACATTCTTGATGACTTCCAATCGGGATTCCGACTTGGAAGGGGTACTGAAACTGCTCTGGTCAATGTCCAGGACAATCTACTGATGGCACTAGACCAGAACGACTCTATGATCCTAGTGCTTTTGGATCTATCATCCACTTTTGACACGATTGACCATCAAGTGTTACTGAACCGGTTGAAAGTGGTTGCCGGACTAGATGGAAAGGCTTTGACATGGATGATCTCATTTCTCTTTTATAGGACACAACGAGTGAAGCTGGGGTATTCATTCTGCTGACCTCCCATTGTCCTGTGGGGTAACTCAAGGCTCAACATTATCTCCAGTCTTGTTTAACATCAATTTGAGACCATTGGCCGACATCATCAGGAACCACAATCTTCAGTTCCATGTTTATGCGGATGATACACAACTGTACTTTAGGCTTGCCAAAAATACAGTTGATCAAGTCCATCTGGTCGGATGTCTCTATTTAAAGCTTAATGGCACCAAAACTGAATGTATTACATTCAGTGACCAGAAAACTACACCTTCAGTACCCCAATGGCCATTGTCTTTTGGACCTGTCCCTGAGACAGCCATCCAGGTCAGGGATTTGGGAGTGGTCTTGGATTCCAGATTAACTCTGGCTCCTCAGATAAATCAGGTGGTCAGTACCTGTCACTGCCAGCTGAAAATCCTGAGGACGATCCTAAAATATGTTGAATCCCCTCTCAGGAAAGGCCTGGTGGGAGCAGCGATCAACAGTCGGCTGGACTATTGTAATGCCTTGTACATGGAACTCCCTAAGAAGAACTTGTATAAACTTCAACTTGTGCAGAATGCCGCAGCAAGACTACTAACGGGTGTTACTCGCCGAGAGCATATCACTCCCTCTCTTAAAGCCTTGCACTGGCTCCCCGTCCAACAACAGGTTATGTTCAAGACTGAATGTTTTATGCATAGGGTGTTCCATGATGTGGGGCCCTTGTACCTGCGACGTAAATTCACCAGGTACGCCCCGTTGAGGACATTGAGGTCTAGTAACTCTGCAAATCTCAATATTCTCCAAGTTAATAAAATTAGACGTGGAGGTAGATCTTTTTCGGCCCAAGGGGCAACATTTTGGAACCATCTACCTCTGGCACTGAAAAGAAACACCAATTTTCTGTCATTTAGACATGTACTGAAAACTCTTCTTTTCAAACAGGTGTTTAATCCTCCTATGTAACACTAGGTTTGGTTTACACCAATATGGGGGCTTTTCAAGGTTTTGGTCCGTGTTTTCACACGTGGCATTGTTTTCATTCTGAAAGACATCTTCATTATGCTTATTAATTTGCACCTCCCATTTCTACACCCCGCTCGAACCTCTGGGACCCTCTTTTTCTTCTCCCTTTCTTGTTTCTCCATTTGATATGTGTTAAGTGGTTGGCAGTGAAATGGGCTTTGTGGCCTATAGTCAAGTGTTATGCCTTTTTTCTGCCAGCTAAGCGCATCAAGGCCCTATGGGTAAGACTGCGTGTATATAAGATTATACATCATCATCATCATCATGCAGGCAGGGTTAGGTAAAACTCACAAACCCGGTGACCAATGGACAAAGAAACATCACCAGTTTCTAATATTTAGGGCTATTTTCTTTTCCACCTCCAGACTCTGTCATTGTGCCGCTCTGTGGTCTTCTCATGCTGCCGCCACCCACAGACTCGGTCATTGTGCCACTCGGTGGTCTCCTCATGCTGCTGCCACCTAAAAACTCTGTCATTGTGCCGTTCTGTGGTCTCCTCATGCTGCTACCACCTCAAGACTCGGTCATTGTGCCACTCTCTGGCCTATTCATGCTGCTACCTACACACTCTGTCATTGTGCCATTCTTCAGCCTACTCATGCTGCTGCCACCTCCACACTCTGTCCTTGTGCTACTCTGTGGTCTCCTCATGCTGCTACCACCTTCAGACTCTGTCATTGTGCCCCTCTGTGGTCTCCTCATGCTGCTGCCACCTCCAGGCTCTGTCATTGTGCCACTTGGTGGTCTCCTCATACTGTCGCCACCTCCAGACTCTGTCATTGTGCCACTCGGTGGCCTCCTCATACTGCTTCCACCTTCAGACTCTGCCATTGGACCACTCTGTGGTCTCCTAATGCTGCTTCCACCTCACCACTATGTCATAGATCCACTCTGTGGACTTCTCATGTTGTTCCCACCCTCCCCACTTCATGACTGGTCCACTATTTTGGCTTTTGGCCTGGCTGACATCATCATTTATTTGACCTTTCTTCTGATCTGTCAGAAGTAAAGAAAAATGAGACGTACAACGGATCCTGTCTGTGTAGCAACTTTAAGTCCTGTACGGTCCTTTCAGAATTGTGTTATGATTTGGTAATTAAAAGCAGGAGAGGGTAGAAAACACAGAAGACATGCAAATATTTCATTCATGTGTCATCTCTGTTTTAGATACATTCCTGTTTTTTTTTCCTTTTGTAATACTGATGGATTATTGAGCAAGTGAAGGTGGATGCTCCACAGACAGGATCCATTTTTTTTGGGTAATTGTTCTGACGAATCAGAGAATGGGGAAAATTAATCAGTGATGTCAACACAAACTTACTGCTAGTAAATGTCTATAAGCGTCTCAACCAAGTTTTTCAGAGGACGATTGGTGCTCACTCCTCAGCACCCCCAATGGCTGTGGCAGAAGAAAAAAATTAAATAATAGCTATAGATGCAGGGCACTTAATAGCTGGCAGTAAACGGATATAATTTGGCAGAAATATTTGGCGCAACTATTCCTTACTTGAAATATATACACAAAAACTATCTATTAGTAAACAAATATACAACAATAGTGTGTAGCTACAAAACCAGCAAAAAAGGAAACAATAGAATATGCATAAGAGGAGAGTCTAATACACGCAACTATAAAATAATGTGCACAATAGAATAAACAGCAGAAGAAATAAATGAATAAAATCTCTGCAATAAATTAACTGCAAAAAGCCAGAATAAAATCATAAAAGTTCCAGTGGGATATCACATAGAAGATATTGCCTGTGATAATAGCTCTGGTATTTATATTTGTAGAAAGATCCACCTATATGGAAATCACTGGTTTATATTCACTTTAAATCAGTATATCCTTCAATAAATGGACGTTCTCATCATGTATCTTCAATAACAGTAAACAAATTTGTTATAGAGGATCAATAAACAATAACAATGAGTGAGTTGTTATAGAGGTTCAGTAAACATTGTTCTTAATGGTCTCCTTTCCAGCGTCAGTCAAAATGTCTATATAAGCTTTTGAATATAAGTCCTTGTAAAAGAAAAGATGGTACTTTACCAATTAATGATTTTCATTCGCCTGTATAGGTGTCAGGCTAAGTATCACCTGACTCAAGGAGCCTGGATCTGCCAGTGCTCCAAGCTCTGTCATTGTGCCGCTCTGTGGTCTCCTCATGCTGCTACCACCTAAAGACTCTGTCATTGTGCCGCTCTGTGGTCTCCTAATGCTGCTTCCAGCTCACCACTATGTCATAGATCCACTCTGTGGACTTCTCATGTTGTTCCCACCCTCCCTACTTCATGACTGGTCCACTATTTTGGCTTTCGACCTGGAGGACATCATCATTTATTTGACCTTTCTTCTGATCTGTCAGAAGTGAGGAAAAATGAGACGCACAACGTATCCTGTCTGTGTAGCAGCTTTAAGTCCTGTAAGGTCCCATCAGAATTGTCTTATGATTTGGTAGCTAAAAGCAGGAGAGGGTAGAAAACACAGAAGACATGCAAATATTTCATTCATGTGTCATCTCTGTTTTAGATACACTCCTGTTTTATTTGCCTTTAGTAATACTGATGGATTATTGAGCAAATGCTGACCGAGTGAAGGCGGATGCTCCACACACAGGATCCGTTTGTTCTGGGTAATTGTTCTGACAAATTAGAGAATGGGGAAAATTAATCAGTGATGTCAACACAAACTTACTGCTAGTAAAAGTCTATAAGCGTCTCAAGTTTTTCAGAAGACGATTGGTGCTCACTCCTCAGCACCCCCAATGGCTGTGGCAGAAGAAAAAAATTAAATAATAGCTATAGATGGAGGGCACTTAATAGCTGGCAGTAAACGGATATAATTTGGCGGAAATATTTGGCGCAACTATTCATTACTTGAAATATATACACAAAAACTGTTTATTAGCAAACAAATATACAACAATAGTGTGTAGCTACAAAACCAGCAAAAAAGGAAACAATGGAATATGCATAAGAGTAGAGTCTAATAAACGCAACTATAAAATAATGTGCACAATAGAATAAACAGCAGAAGAAATAAATGAATAACATCTCTGCAATAAATTAACTGCAAAAAGCCAGAATAAAATCATAAAAGATCCAGTGGGATATCACATGGAAGATATTGCCTGTGATAATAGCCCTGGAATTTATATTTGTAAAGAAATCCACCTATATGGAAATCGCTGGTTTATATTCACTTTAAATCAGTATATCCTTGAATAAATGGACGTTCTCATCATGTATCTTCAATAACAGTAAATGAATTTGTTATAGAGGATCAATAAACAATAACAATGAGTGAGGTTCAGTAAACATTGTTCTTAATGGTCCCCTTTTCAGCGTCAGGCAAAATGTCTTTATAAGCTTTTGAATATTAGTCCTTGTAAAAGAAAAGATAGTACTTTACCAATTAATGATTTTCATTCGCCTGTATAGGCTGGTGGCAGGCCAAGTTGGTGAGCTGCTGGGACCTGTGATTCTCAATACTCACTTTAGGTTTTGCCCAACAAGGACCTGTGTAGCTGTATCACCTGACTCACGGAGCGCTCACATGATTGATCAGGTGGTGTGGTGAGGGCGTTAAGTCCCGTCTCCTTTAGCTTGTATTTGAATTTATAAAGGTCCAGAAGTAAAGTTCATCAAAGTTCTTTGAAGCTTTCTGAAAAAATAGGAAAATCGCAATGGTGCAAATCCCTCACAATACCAGCATGCATTGCTTGATGTAAGGATACCATATATAAGGATGATCATTAACATTCACTGTTTGGCCACTGAGGAAGGGGTGTTTTTTTTTACCCCGAAACACGTCTGGTATCAAACAGTGAGGGATTTGCACATTGTGATTTCACTATTGCGATTTTTAAATTTTTTCGGAAAGCTCCAAAGAACTTTGATGAACTTTCCATCTGGACCTCAATGAATTCAAATACAAGCTAAAAGAGACAGGACTCAACGCCCTCACCACACCACCTGATCAATCACGTGAGCGCTCCTTGAGTCAGGTGATCTTCAGGTCACATTTGGGTGCACCTGCTTGGCCTTGGGATATATCAGTCAGTCTTGGGTAGGGCTCATAGACACCTCCCACCTCCCATTGCAAGCATGGCCACATGCTGGAGGTAACAGAGGAGATGTTTGTGAGTCGTCCTAATGCTCCTGTAATTGCCCACTGGCCCCTGATATCGCCCATATGGCGCAGGTAGGTGAGTGTTAGGGCCCACGGGCTACTTGAGAGACCTTGACGCTGGTGCCCGAGGCTTAAGACACGTCCTCCTAGTAGGATATGTCGAACTAACTCTCAATTTTTAACATCAGTTTGAGGGTTTAGTGTGATGGCAGCGTGCACCTATATCTGGTTCTGTGTTTGTTCTGAATTCTTGCCACATCCACATAAATTTCACCTTATGTAGGATGTCCATTGTGGTACTTGTAGTCCGTTGCTGGCATCATCCATTGTATGCATTTTTTGCTGGTGATTGCCATTAGCAACGGACTACAAGTGCAGGATGTGCTCCCCTACAGAAATGCACAACTGCATATGGGTATGAGCGCATCCTGCTTTCTTATCACCACACTTTTTCAGGTGATACTTAGCCTGACACCAGCCTATTCAGGCAAATGAAAATCATTAATTGGTAAAGTACCATCTTTTCTTTTACAAGGACTAATATTCAAAAGCTTATATAGACATTTTGCCTGACGCTGGAAAGGGGACCATTAAGAACAATGTTTTCTGAACCTCTATAACAACTCACTCATTGTTATTGTTTATTGATCCTCTATAACAAATTCATTTACTGTTATTGAAGATACATGATGAGAACGTCCATTTATTGAAGGATATACTGATTTAAAGTGAATATAAACCAGCGATTTCCATATAGGTGGATCTCTCTACAAATATAAATTCCCGGGCTATTAACACAGGCAATATCTTCTATGTGATATCCCACTGGAACTTTTATAATTTTATTCTGGCTTTTTGCAGTTAATTTATTACGGAGATTTTATTCGTTTATTTCTTCTGCTGTTTATTCAATTGTGCACATTATTTTATAGTTGCGTGTATTAGACTCGCCTTTTAAGCATATTTCATTGACATCACAATATTATTTAACTACCACAGCAGACTCCCTATGCGTGTTACTGCAAGGCACAGTATTTTACACCCCTATAAAGGCTCTCTGCAGCCCAGAAATAGCCGTGTGGGTACAGCAAGGGCCCCAGGCCCACAATGTGGGCATAATTACTGTGCGGTGGAACAATATGGGCATGAGTACTGTGTGGTAGCACTAAGGGGAAATGCTCTAGATTACCCTGTTATACATTGGAATGGCTAATTCTTAAAGGACGAGCACAGCCCCTCCTGCTGGAAATTTCACAGGGCAGTCACCTTCCCTTCCTTATGTGATTATTCTTTTTTCTCTGTCACCACAGGGACCTTGTTCCGTATCCAGCGGACATCACGCCAACGCCAGCGAAACCCTGGATGAGGTAGAACCAGTTGGGTCTTTTGTTTATTGCAAGGAGTATTGGTACCGCTGTGTACCCTATGATAGATTTTATTAGGTGGGACTAGGGGAGTATTGTCATGCATTGGGCGGAGTTAGAGGCGCACTGGGTGCACTGCTTGGCTACTGCCTCTTTATGTAAATTTGAGTCGGGGGGGGGGTGCAAATTTGAATCCTTGGCCCAGGTGCAGGAAAACCTAGCCACCCCTCTAGATACAAAATATATCTATATCATTTGCACTAATGTTACAATGGCACCTGTCAAGGACAGCAAGTGAACAAGCATATATCAGTTCTTGAAGTTTTGTTGTGAACAGAAAGCTTAAAGGGGTTGGAAACGAGCTGTGTATAACTTCATGGAAAATACATTAGTAAGTTCCTTGTATTAACTTTCTCTACAATGCCACTTGCTGAAGTGAGACCAGTGGCGTACATACAGGGGTCACAGGGGTCGCAATTGCGACTGGGCCTTCCACTCCAGGGAGCCCCTTGCTACGCCCCCTGCATTAGTGCTGTGCTGTATTTGGATCTCTACCCGGCCGGGACCTAGGGCTAGCCTCCGCCCGACACTTCATGGGGCCCGGCCACCTGTAGACCCCCTGGCCCCACCCCTGCGCTAGGGGTGCTGTATTTTTTTTTATGTCACTGGCCGGGGCCCAGTGCTAGCCTCCTGGACTGGTATCTGTGCGGCCCACCCCTTCACACGCCGCTTACCCTCCACGGCTGGCGCTGGCTTCACTGTCCTGACCTGAGCGACGCACTATGACCTGACCCTGCATGCTGTCTGCAGCGCCAGCTGGGAAGACTGGACGGAGCGTGACTAAGTTGGAGGAAGGCAGCAGCGGCGCAAGAGTTTCTGGTAGTATCATGTTGGGGCCTGGGGCTGGCCTGGGCCCTTCCCTGCCTGCCGCTTTATTGATCTGAGGCTGAGCGCCGATGGGGGCAGCTGGGCTGATTGGGGGCCTGAAATAGGGATCTTTTGGGTCTGAGGTTTGAATGATGGTGGCTGAGTGGTGGTCTCATGGGCGTCTTTCTGATCTGAGGTCTGATGGGGGCTGACAGGGGGTCTGATGGGGCTCTTTGGGCTGATATTAGGTCTGATGGGGGCTGACTGGGGGTCTTTGGGCTGATCTGAGGTCTGATGGGGTCTTTGGGCTGATCTGAGGTCTGATGGGGGCTGACTGGAGGACTGATGGGGTCTTTGGGCTGATCTTAGGTCTGATGGGGGCTGACTGGGGGTCTTTGGGCTGATCTGAGGTCTGATGGGGTCTTTGGGCTGATCTGAGGTCTGATGGGGGCTGACTGGAGGTCTGATGGTGGTCTTTGGGCTGATCTGAGGTCTAATGGGGACTGACTGGGGGTCTTTGGGCTAATTAGATGTCTGATGGGGTCTGATGGGGTTTTTGGGCTTATCTGAGGTCTGATGGGGTCTGATGGGGTCTTTGGGCTGATCTTAGGTCTGATGTGGCTGACTGGGGGTCTGATGGGGGTCTTTGGGCTGATTGGAGGTCTGATGGGGCTGACTGGGGGTCTTTGGGCTGATCTGAGGTCTGATGGGGTCTTTGGGCTGATCTGAGGTCTGATGGGGGCTGACTGGAGGACTGATGGGGGTCTTGGGCTGATCTGAGGTCTTATGGGGCTGACTGGGGGTCTTATGGGGGTCTTTGTGCTGATCTGAGGTCTAATGGGGGCTGACTGGGGGTCTTTGGGCTGATTAGAGGTCTGATGGAGTCAGATGGGGTCTTTGGGCTTATCTGAGGTCTGATGGGGGCTGACTGTGGGTCTGATGGGGGTCTTTGGGCTGATCTGAGGTCTGATGAGGGCTGACTGGGGGTCTGATGGGCGTCTTTCTGATCTGAGGTCTGATGAGGCTGATGGGGTCTTTGGGCTGATCTTAGGTCTGATGGGGCTGACTGGGGGTCTGATGGGGGTCTTTGGGCTGATATGAGGTCTGATGGGGGCTGACTGGGGGTCTGATGGGCGTCTTTCTGATTTGAGGTCTGATGGGGGCTGACTGGGGGTCTGATGGGGCTCTTTGGGCTGATCTGAGGTCTGATGGGGGCTGACTGGGGGTGTTTGAGCTGATCTGAGGTTTGATGGGGGCTGACTGGGGGTATTTGGGCTGATCTGAGGTCTAATGGGGCTGACTGGGGATCTTTAGGCTGATTAGAGGTCTGATGGGGTCTGATGGTGTCTTTGGGCTTATCTGAGGTCTGATGGGGGCTGACTGTGGGTCTGATGGGGGGCTTTGGGCTGATCTGAGGTCTGATGTTGGCTGACTGGGGGTCTGATGGGCGTCTTTCTGATCTGAGGTCTAATGGGGGCTGACTGGGGGTCTGATGGGGGTCTTTGGGCTGATCTGAGGTCTGATGGGGGCTGACTGGGGGTCTTTGGGCTGATCTGAGGTCTGATGGGGTTTTTCGGCTGATCTGAGGTCTGATGGGGGCTGACTGGGGGTCTGATGGGGGTCTTTGGGCTGATCTGACGTCTGATGGGGGCTGACTGGGGGTCTTTGAGCTTATCTGAGGTCTGATGGGGTCTTTGCGCTGATCTGAGGTCTGATGGGGGCTGAGTGGGTGAAGAAAACTAAGATGTCTGTCTGTCAAACTCTGCAGAGATGAGATGGCTGAAAGAAATCATCATGGTGGTCTGGTCTAAATGGAGAAGAGGAAGAAAGAGAACATCTACATCAAAGGAGACCGTCACTGGATGTAAGAGGCATGGGCGCGATATATGGGTGGGGCTGTGTGTGAGTGTGGCTTGAGGGTGGGCGGGGACACAGGGGCCCCATAATCTCTTATTGCCTAGGGAAGTGCCCCTCCCAAGACCAGGCTCTGGATCCGCCACTGGGGCGGCGGCGGGGAGGGGATGGCTGCGGGGGGTGGGACCCCCATGGATCAGTTTTACACCGGGGCCCCATGGATTTTGTGTATGCCACTGAGTGAGACAATCCTTTTAAGGATCTTAGTGACTTTGACAATTATGATTGATAGATGACTTTGAGCATCTCCAAAACAGCATGCCTTGTAGGGTGTTCCTGTTATGCAATGGATAATAACTACCAAAATTGGTCTAAGGACAACCATCGATAGGTCATAGATGCCAATTGCTTAGGGCTGTTGCATGTGGGGAGCGAAGGCTAGCCCATCTGGTTCAATTCCACAGATTGCTTTAAAAGCTAATGCTGATCATTTTCAGAGGCTGATCATCATATCATTATTCAGGGAAACAGAAACAGGGTACCTCCCAGACTCTCTATTGTTCAAGCAGCAACACTTTTATAAAATTGCAAAGTATTATCAAATTACAACAAATCATTAACAGTTTCAGAACCAATCCAATTTTGGTGAAAATTATTTCATATTTTAACTCCTTGCTTTCCAAGAGCCCTTTTTTATTTTTCAGCTGATACAGCTGTATGAGGGCTTTTTTGAGGGCCAAGTTGTATTTTTTAGTGGCACCAAGTAATGTTCTGTATGATGTATTGCAAAATAAATAAACAAATAAATAAATTTGCCAGGTAGAGTGGAGAATAAAGGACTTTGGCCATCGTTTTTTGGGGGGTTTCATTTTTACAGCCTTCACAATGCAGCAATTTTTATAAACCCCCATGATTGTATTTTGGGTTGCAATCTGGTTCTTTTAAAGCTGGCCTCATGTGTGTTTTGTGCTTGCTTCACACATTACTGATAGACTGTCAACTATATAAGACATAACAGGCAGACAAATAAAACTTTGGTTTGTATTACCATACCTTGTTATTCAACTCGGAAGATTCCTCTGTGTGATAAAGCATAAGAACATCTTCTGAAAAATTCAAATTTACCAATACTTCCAGGCAGGGGTATTGTAAAATACTTTCAGGCTTTGTGTTGGCATTATGAATGCAGTTGGCTCTCTCTTTGAAAGTAGCTTGAACAAGGGTACACTTAGTTTCTTTAGTCCACACACTATGAAAACAAATATAATGTAAGCTTTGTTGTTTATTAAATACGGTATTGACTTATGGAAAGCAGTGCATGTAGCATATGGTATAACTTTATAGTGATGTACTTTAGTTGTTTTATCTAACAGTTTGGTCCTGGGGTAAAAATGAAACTTGGATTGCTATGGGAAATTTGACTATTGCTATTAACTATTGATCTGTTATACCGTTTGACTCTGTAAAATCTGTGGACTGTGCCTGCCATGATCCCACTGCTCCTGGTGGGCATGGTCGCTGGAATACTCATCTGTCCCTCCAGAAGTATATGATCGTCAACGTCTTTCTGCCCCTTCCCAGTGAGCACAGCCACCAAGGTAGTGTTTTGCCTGTCCACTGCACACTAAAGATGTGACCTCTATCTTCTTCCTGCAATCCTCTCTGCCAATGAGGCAAGTGACCTGTACCTGGCTTTCAAAGTGTGAGCATGTGTCCTAATCTGTCCCAGCCTATGACTAACCTTTCCAGGATACATAAGGCACCTTAGACTGTGGAAAATAAGATATGGATAATGCATGGATTGTTTCCCAGCATAATTAGGGGGCTGAAACTCTGCCACCTCATCGGCCTTATGAATGCCCTATTGATCTTTTGCCTGGAACTACTGGGTTGCCCCCAAAATAATGGTACAATTAAAAAAAAGGATTCAATAAAGAAGTGCCCTGGAGTACAAGAATGTATGTTTGAGGGCGAGGCAGTTATAAATGTCTATTCTGCACAAGGAATGGACAGGTCCTGTGGGATCCATGCCTGGTTCATTTTAATGAACATGAGCTTGTCCACATTGGCTGTGGACAGGCGGCTGCGTTTGTCTGTAATGACGCCCCCTGCCGTGCTAAATACATGTTCAGACAATACATTGGCCGCAGGGCAGGCCAACACCTCCAAGCATAAAGGGCAAGCTCTGGCCATGTGAACAATTTGGAGACCCAGAAGTTGAATGGGGCAGACCCATCAGTCAGTACGTGGATGCGTGTGCACACGTACTGTTCCACCATGTTGTTGAAATGCTGCCTCCTGCTAACATGTTCCTTATCAGCTGGTGGTGCAGTTTGCTGTGGCGTGGTGACAAAACTTTTCTACATCTCGGCCATACTAACCCTGCTGTCTGAGGAGCTGGCCGTGACACAGCTACATTGGCGACCTCTTCCTCCTCCTCCTCTGCTTCTGCCTTCACCTTGTGCTTCTACTTGTCCCCCCGTGTCAGTTGGGAATGCCCTCAGGAGCGCGTCTACCAGTGTGCGCTTGTAGTTGTGCATCTTCCTATCACGCTCCAGTGCGGGAATTAAGGTGGGCGCGTTGTCCTTGTACCGGGGATCCAGCAGGGTGGCAACCCAGTAGTCAGCACAAGTTAAAATGTGGGCAACTCTGATATCGTTGCGCAAGCACTGCAGCATGTAGTCGCTCATGTGTGCCAGGCTGCCCAGAGGTAACGATAAGCTGTCCTCTGTAGGTGGCGTATGGTCTGTGTCCTCCGTATCCCCCCAGCCATGCTCCAGTGCTGCATAGGGTGCCACCCTGCAAAGAAACTGGTTCCTCCTCCTCTACCTCATTCTCCTCCTCCTCGTCCTCCAGAAGTGTGCCCTGGCTGTCCACATGTGTACCTGGCCTCTGCTGGTGCAGGAACCCACCCTCTGAGCCACTTCTGCATGACCTGCCTGAAACCCTGTGAAATGCCACCTCTTCCTCCTCCTGTGCCGCATTCTCTTCCATCATCACCGTAATATTTTTTTCAAGGAGACATAGAAAGGGTATTGTAATGCTAACAACGGCGTCATCAGCACTGGCCATGTTGGTTGAGTACTCCAAAGTCCGCAACAAGGTACACAGGTCTCGCATACAGGCCCAGTCACTGGTGGTGAAGTGGTGCTTATCCGCAGAGCGACTGACCCGTGCATACTGCATCTGAAACTCCACTATGGGCCGCTGCTGCTCGCACAATCTCTCCAGCATATGTAAGGTGGAGTTCCACCTGGTGGGCATGTCGCATATGAGGCGGTGAGCTGGAAGGCCGAAGTTACGCTGCAGCGTAGACAGGCGAGCAGCAGCAGAGTGAGAATGCGGAAAGCGCGCATATATGGACCGCACTTTCAGCAGCAGCTCTGACATGTCTGGGTAGTTTTTAAGAAACTTCTGCACCACCAGATTCAGCACATGTGCCAGGCAAGGGATGTGCGTCAAACTGGCTAGTCCCAGAGCTCCAACGAGATTTCGCCCATTATCGCACACCACCAGGCAGGGCTTGAGGCTCACCGGCATGCCCTTCCAAAGCTCCTGTGCGGTGTGGTGTTTGTCACCCAAACACATAAGTTTTAAAAATCGCCTGCTGACGTTTATCCCGGGCTGTGCTGAAGTTGGGGGTGAGGTTCTTTCGATGACTGGATGTGGGGGTGGTAGAAGAGGAGTAGGATGCGGAGTAGGAGGAGGAAGCAACAGGAGGCAAAGAATAAGGCCCTGCGATCCTCGGTAGTGGAAGGACATGCGCCAAACCGCTATCCGCCTCGGGCCCAGCTGCCACTGCGTTTACCCAATGTGCAGTTAGGGAGATATAGCGACCCTGGCCGTGCTTAAAGGTCCATGTATCTGTGGTTATGTGGACCCTGCCACAGATGGCGTTGCGCAGCGCACACTTAATTTTATCCTCCATTTGGTTGTGCAGGGAAGGGACAGCTTGCCTGGAAAAGTAGTGGCGGCTGGGAACAACGTACTAGGGGATAGCCACCGCCATCAGCTGTTTGAAACAGTCCGTCTCCACCAGACGGAATGACAGCATTTCAAAGGCCAGTAATTTTGGAATTCTGGCATTCAGGGCCTGGTGGGTATTTCCTCCTTCTCTCTAATGTTTGGGAGATGGACAGCTGAATGCTGCCAAGTGACATGGTGGAGATGCTTGGTGATGGTGTCATATGTGGTGGTGTTGGTGGAACATCCGAACAGCGAACGCGAACTTCCGCAAATGTTCGCGAATGGGCGAACCGGGCGAACCGCCATAGACTTCAATTGGCAGGCGAATTTTAAAACCCACAGGGACTCTTTCTGGCCACAATAGTGATGGGAAAGTTGTTTCAAACGGTCTAACACCTGGACTGTGGCATGCCGGAGGGGGATCTATGGCAAAACTCCCATGGAAAATTACGTAGTGGACGCAGAGTCGGGTTTTAATCCATAAAGGGCATTTGTAGTCGGATCGGCTATCCGAAAGGTGTACCTAACCTATCTAACCCTATCTACAACAAGCAGTAGAATTATGCCATAACTGCTGCGGTAGGGCAGCCTAAAGGGGGCCACCCTAATATGAAATGACTGTAAGATGGTGTGGGTGGGTGGGTGAAATCAGCTGAAACGGCGTCAGCCTGGGCTCACAGGAGCCTGTAAATAGCCTAGCAATCAGCCAGCCTAGGCCCGCAGGTGCATGTAACGAGTCTTGTGATCCGCCTCCCCTCCCACAAATGCAGCAAATATATTTGCTTAAACTTGTAGTCGGATCGGCTATCCGAAAGGTGTACCTAACCTATCTAACCCTATCTACAACAAGCAGTAGAATTTTAAAGGGGGCAAAAAGAGCAGACCTTAGTTTAGAGCAAAATATATACATACCATTACTACACCCACTTTAAACGTAAAAGACACTCCCCGATGAAGGTGCGGAATATACCGTACATATCAGAGTGACTACCATCAACCTTACCTCTGTCGTGTGCATGGGCACATCATTCTTGGAGGTGGCTAATGCTGATGCGATTGAAGGAGTGGCCGTTAACCAGAACCTATATACTCCGATGTATACTAACAACGTATGAACATATTACAAGAAGGTCTGGATCCTGAGAGCTGCAGACTGAAACAAACAACGGTGAATCTGTTGGAAGGCCTAAATGAATACTAAGCATTCGCCGTGGGCCCTGACTGGGCACCAACTGTTCCTGGTTGCAAACTACTACACCTCTACTTATTCCCCAGGCCACACTATATATATATATATATATATATATATATATATATATATATATATATAGGCCCCAAAAAGTTAGAACATGGCGTATGTCTACTTACTCTATTAGTAGGTTAAGCGGAATATGCGAACACGCCAGGCCTGGGGAACCATCAACACGGATACATGGCTATGTCAATAAACGAGCTAATGTCGCCTGTAGTGAGGACAGAGAACGTACACTCCATCCCTGCAGTGGTGACAGGAAATAAGCTAAAGGTCGTGATAACCATAAATGCTGCGCCTGTAGTCGTGATAGGACTTATCGAGTCTGTAGCTGTGAGACATTGTGAATTGCACCTTATTACTGTACCTCCTACTGGAAGGCTGACCGATACCCAGGACTTAGGCCCGACACCAACACCCTCAGCCCAAGTGGCGAGCGAGGACATGGAAACTACTTGTAGTGGGCCACGAGGCCGACCTCAAATGGTGAAGTCATATATGAAAACATTTAATCGTAGAAGCCATGCGTGAGAGACTAATGGCGGTGCCACGCGTGAGAGACACTAACGGCGGAGTCATGTGTGTAAAACATGAACGGAGAAGCCATGCGTGAGAGACTAATGGCGAGGTCAAATGTCAAACACTAACTGGAGAAACCATGCGTGAGAGACTAATGGCGGTGCCATGTGTAAGAGACTCCAATGGCGAAGTCATATGAAAACACTTGATGAGATAAGCCATGCGTGAGAGACTCTAATGGCGGACACTTGAATGGCGAGGCCATGCGTGAGAGACTGATGGCGGAGCCATATGTGTAACACTAAATCGGAGAAGCCATGCGTGGGAGACACGTGGCAGAGTCATATGTGCAAAACCTAATTGGAGGAGCCATGCGTGAGAGACTCTAATGGCGGACACTTAATTGGAGAAGCCATGTGCGGGAGACTGATGTCGGAGTCATATGTGTAACCCTAAATCGGAGAAGCCATGCGTGAGAGACTCTAATGGCGGCGCCACGCGTGAGAGACTCTAATGGCGGCGCCATGCGTGAGAGACTCTAATGGCGGACACTTAATTGGAGAAGCCATGCGTGAGAGACTAATGGCGGCGCCATGCGTGAGAGACTCTAACGGCGGAGTCATACGTGTAACACTAAACCGGAGAAGCCATGCGTGAGAGACTCTAATGGCAGTGCCATGCGTGAGAGACTCTAATGGCGGACACTTAATTGGAGAACCTATACGTGAGAGACTAATAGCAGTGCCATGCGTGAGGGACTCTAAAAGCGGAGTCATAAGTGTAACACTGAATCGGAGAAGCCATGCGTGAGAGACTAATGGTGGTGCCATGCGTGAGAGACTCTAATGGCGGAGTCATACGTGTAACACTAAATCGGAGAAGCCATGCTTGAGAGACTCTAGTGGCGGACACCTAATTGGAGAAGCCATGCGTGAGAGACTCTAATGGCAGTGCCATGCGTGAGAGACTCTAATGGCAGACACCTAATTGGAGAAGCCATGCGTGAGAGACTCAACTGGCTGTGCCATACGTGAGAGACACTAATAGCGGAGTCATATGAGCAACACTAAATCGGAGAAGCCATGCGCGAGAGACTCTAATGGCAGTGCCATGCGTGAGAGACTCTAATGGCGGACACTTAATTGGAGAAGCCATGCGTGAGCGACTCTAAAGGCAGTGCCATGCGTGAGAGACTCTAATGGCGGAGTCATACGTGTAACACAAATCGGAGAAGCCCTGCGTGAGAGACTAACGGCGGACCCCTAATTGGAGAAGCCATGCGTGAGAGACTCTAATGGCAGCGCCAAGCGTGAGAGACTCTAATGGCAGCGCCAAGCGTGAGAGGCTCTAATGGCAGTGCCATGCGTGAGAGACTAATGGCGGAGTCACACGTATCACACTAAATCGGAGAAGCCATGAGTGAGAGACTGATGGCGGAGTCATATGTGTAACACTTAATTGTAGAAGCATTGCATGAGAGACTATAACGGCGGAGTCATGTGTGTAAAACATAAAACGGAGAGGCCATGCGTGAGAGACTAGTGGCGGTATCATGCATGAGAGACTCTAAGGGCGGAGTCATATGTGTAACACTTAATTGTAGAAGCATTGCATGAGAGACTATAACGGCGGAGTCATGTGTGTAAAACATAAAACGGAGAGGCCATGCGTGAGAGACTAGTGGCGGTGTCATGCGTGAGAGACTCTAAGGGCGGAGTCATATGTCAACACTAAATCAGCGAAGCCATGCGAGAGGGACTCTAATGGCAGACACTTAATCGGAGAAGCATTGCTTGAGAGACTTATAATGGCGGAGTCATATGTGTAACTCTGAATCGCGAAGTCATGCGCGAGACTCTAATGGCGGAGTCATGTGAGTAAAACATAAACAGAAAAGACGTGCGTGGGAGACTAATGGCGGAGCCATACATGCGAGACTAATGGCAGATTTATTATTATTATTTTTTTATAAAGCACTTTAGCGGCACCAGTATGACTTGGGAACTCGCGTAACCATGAACCCCTCTGACAGGGAACCTAAGACGCTAAAAACCTACGACCATATGGTACCCCTAACGAATAACATGAAGGACGGTCAAAGGCCCACCCGGAGCCATGAAGCCGAAGCGACCATCAGGCCCCCCGAAGCCAAGCGACTGAACTGAATGACTATACAGTGATGATAAGAAATTAAATGTGAGCCAGACCCGATGAGGATATGCATAGACATTAGTGAAGCGAACCACGAGCATAAATAAACATAACCATCCGTGAATTTGAACAGACGGGAGACAACGAAGCCAGAGGCCTAACAGTTCGCTAAGAGAGGACCCTTAACTTGACAAATAAAGGATTTGTAAACATAGTATGAAACGTACTAAAATTGGGCCACTGACCGCTGAAAAGCTATTTGGTTAACTGGGGCAAGGGACCAAACTGAGTGAATATGAACCACAAGTAAAGCGGACCGGTCTAAGTAACTGCAAACCAGGACTGAAACACCAAAAATAATAAAAAAAACTTTTTTTTTTTTTTTTTTTTTTTTTTTTTTTTTAAATTTTATTTATTTTTTTTAAATTTTTTTTTTTTTTTTTTTTTTTTTTTTTTTTTTTTTTCTCAAAAAAAATTTTTTTTTTTTCCTTTTAAATGAACAGAAAAAGTAGAAGTAGGCCTTCGGATAGTAACAACCAAGAACGCAGCTATTATGTTAATCGGGAGAGCAGTGTCAGAGCGGTGTGCAGACTGTCCTAGTGAAAATACTGGCTTAACCATGATGTCAAAAAATAAATAAAAGGAAAATGTAGCTATAGGCAGAAGCAGTGTATAACGCATGGTGTAAGAACAGGTGGGTGACAGCAGCTCTGGATGTGAGTAGTGCCCAGCACGTGGTATGGGCGCAGCTCTGCGTTTGAGCATGATATAAAGCAGCCGTATGAATGCAATCCAAAGCGAGTAGAGTATTAACGTGATACAACAGAAGCATGAACGCAGCTCTGGTAGTGAATGGAGTATAGGACAAAATGTTAATGCAGACCCACAGACGTAGTTCTTGCAGGTAACGAACCTAGCCATGATCATTAGTGCCCAACCCCCTTCGCCCCAGAGCGCTACAAGTCACAGACCGTGTAATGCCAGTACTCGCCTGGCACCTTCTGCAATTGCCCAGGTGCGAATGAACCTCCACGTAATGCTGCAGGAATATATATATATATTTTTTCAAATGATGGTCACCACAACCCATCTCGTGTTCCAGAGCATCAGTACTCAATACAGGCGCCTTAACAACCTGCTAGTGGCCCCATATATAGGCCACTGATACACGTTCACCAACACCTTGCGTGTCTGGCGCTAACTGCGGACGTGCGCCCCACATGTACAACATGTGACAGAAACATTAAACTTTTTTTTTTTTTTTTTCCTTTTTTATATGACCCTTGATACACGACCCTTCCAGAGAGATAACTACGTAATACCATCGCTTAAACGCAGCGTGTGTAACTTGGAGACACGTGTCCCGTATGATACAGATATCAGAAAACACGCGACCATACCTACTCTAGGCGCATGCAACACCAATAACTATATGCAATAGCCCCCAACAATCCCCTAGACAGCTGGACAAAATACTAACAACAGTCACTTGACCATTAGCGCCCAACTTTGCTTCGACCCAGAGTATTACGAATCACATACCGCAGTGTGGGTCTCATGCCAACAAGTGTGATTCTACAGTGAATGCCAGCGCCGCCTGGCACTTTGTCGCTGCCCAGGCGTGAATGAGCCTGCACACGATGCAGCTGCGCTCCATGTCGCGGACCACAGCGTGGGTCCCGTGCGAACCATACCGATCCTACCATGAATACCAGTGCCTTCCTGAGAGATTCTGCCATCGTCCAGCCGTAAGGAGCCTCCACACCATGCTGCTGTATCCTAGAGCTGACCCAGAGGTAGTGAAATCAGCTGAAACGGCGTCAGCCTGGGCTCACAGGAGCCTGTAAATAGCCTAGCAATCAGCCAGCCTAGGCCCGCAGGTGCATGTAACGAGTCTTGTGATCCGCCTCCCCTCCCACAAATGCAGCAAATATATTTGCTTAAACAAATCAACTAACATTCCTAAATTGTTTGGAATAACATGCTTTAAAACATCCAGTGTGTGTATACGATCAGGTATGATGTTGTATCGATCAGGTAGTCTAAGGGTTACGCCCACTTTACAGACATTGACAGACCAAACTCCCCTTTTAATGCACCGCAAACAGTTCATTTGCACAACCACAAACTCCCCATTTGCCAAGCTAGCCATGTCCCGGTGATGTCATTGAAGGTTTCTTCCTCCACCCAGCCACGTACAACACCAAGGGTCCCCAAAAGGTGAATTGAATTGATTTTTCGAACGGGGAGATGGTTAAAAAAAACTCTGGCTCCCTCCCCTTTGTTTTTATCCACGGTCACTGCGTCTGCGCCGTGCAATTTACTGTCACACCCGATATGAGTGGTATTTTCTGTAGTACTATTCTCATCAGTTTAATCCCTCTAACGTCCCCAATCTGGGGGCCATTTATTGAATAGATTTTTCGAACGAGGAGATGGTTAAAAAAACGCTGACTCCCTCCACTCTGTTTTAAACCATGGTGACTGCGTCTGCGCCGTGCAATTTACTGTCACACCCGATATGAGTGGTATTTTCTGTAGTACTATTCTCATCAGTTTAATCCCTCTACCGTCCCCAATCTGGGGGCCATTTATTGAATAGATTTTTCGAACAAGGAGATGGTTAAAAAAACGCTGGCTCCCTCCACTCTGTTTTAATCCACGGTCACTGCGTCTGCGCCGTGCAATTTACTGTCACACCCGATATGAGATGTATTTTCTGTAGTACTATTCTCATCAGTTTAATCCCTGTTACGTCCCATATCAGGGATTGCCTTTTGTGAAAAAAAATTTAGGCCGGGTACCTTCGACTGCCTTCACAGTGACAGACCAAACTCTCATACACCAAACTGAATTGATTTCAGAAACCGGGAGATGGAAAAAGCAACTTGGTCGGTCCTCTTACTCCCAAATTGGGGCACTGCGCGTGCACAGAGCAATGTGCTGTGACACCCTATATGAGTGGTGTCTTAACTAGTACTATTCCTATCAGTTTAATCCCTGTTACGGACCCTATCCGGTCGAATTGATTAACAATTGTCGAATTAGCGAACCATTACGACATCATGAAAAAATGTAGTTCTGAGCTCTGTACTTGCTTTGTATTGGAATTGATGGGGATTTTTTTAATTGTCTGCATCATTTCTAATAAACTATTAAGAGACTTTATTATGATTTTTTATTTTATGTATTAAAAACCCATACAACATATAAAAAAAAAGATAAATTAATGTTTTTTCTATGAAATATTATCCAGCCATCCGATCGCTTTTGGTCTGACCATAATGAAGCAACAGCCTTATCATCTTGGGTGTGGCAACATTGCCACCACACTCATAGAGGTGATTATTGCTTCATTGTGATACGCAAGCCCCTTCACCACAACAAGGTAACGATCACGAAGGCGAATTGACACTTGTATGTGCCTTTTTTTTTGGTTTGTTTTTGCAGCCACAGTGGTGCACCATAGGACAGAAAAATTAGGCATGTACACATGCCTGAAAAATAATGGCACTGTTGCAGCCGCTATTGTAGCAGCGGCCAGAAAAATTGATGTTTTCCAGGCAGAAAAGTGACTAAAACATTGCGGCTTGAACCCTAGTTGGTGGTGGAGAATTCATGAAAGTCATCCGGTATGCAGACATTAAATATAGCAGCGTGGGGACCATTTTGAGGCCAAGGCATGTAATCAGGCCTTTTGTTAGTCAAACGTATCCCCCACTGTCAGTCCCTTTGGGATCCATGCCTCATTCATCTTTATGAAGGTGAGGTAATCAACACTTTTTTGACCGAGGCGACTTCTCTTGTCAGTGACAATGCCTCCTGCTGCACTGAAGGTCCTTTCTGACAGGACACTTGAAGCAGGGCAGGCCAGAAGTTCTATCGCAAACTGGGATAGCTCAGGCCACAGGTCAAGCCTGCACACCCAGTAGTGAAGGGGTTCATTGCTCCTCAGAGTGTCGATATCTGCTGTTAAGGCGAGGTAGTCTGTTACCCGTCGGTCGAGTCGTTCTCTAAGGCTGGATCCCGAAGGGCTGTGGCGATGAGTAGGACTGAAAAAGCTCTGCATGTCCTCCATCAACAACACATCTGTAAATCGTCCAGTCCTTGCCGCCGTGGTAGGAGGAGGATTACACTCACCTCTTCCCCTGTTAGATTCCCGTTGTGCTGTGACATCCCCCTTATAAGCTGTGTAAAGCATATTTTTTAGTTTGGTTTTGAACTGCTGCATCCTCTCCGACTTTCGGTAATTTGGTAACATTTCTGCCACTTTCTGCTTATGCCCCGGTCTAGTAGCGTGGCCACCCAGTACAGATCGTTCTCCTTCATCCTTTTTATACGTGGGTCCCTCAACAGACATGACAGCATGAAAGACCCCATTTGAACAAGGTTGGATGCAGAGCTACTCATTTCCCGTTCCTCGTCCTCACTGATGTCATTGACGGTCTGTTCTTCCCCCCAGCCACGTACAACACCATGGGTCCCAGATAGGTGACAACAACGAGCACCCTGGGGTGCCTGCTGTGGTTGGTCTTCCTCCTCCTCAAAGCCGCCACATTCCTCCTCTGACTCCTCTTCCTCATACTCCTCTTCCAGTGTTGCTGCAGGTCCGGCAAGCGATGATGACAAGGCTGTTTCTGGTGGTGATGGTGACCACAACTCTTCCTCTTCCTCTTCACGCTCATCTACAGCCTGATCCAGAACTCTTCGCAGGGCACGCTCCAGGAAGAAAACAAATGGGATGAGGTCGCTGATGGTGCCTTCGGTGCGACTGACTAGGTTTGTCACCTCTTTAAAAGGACGCATGAGGCATTGCGCATGAGTGTCCAGTAACGTGGCAAAAAGATTCCCAGCTCCGCAGAGGCTGTCCTAGCACCCCGGTCATACAAATACTCGTTGACGGCTTTTTCTTGTTGGAGCAGGCGGTCGAACATTAGAAGTGTTGAATTCCAACGTGTCGGGCTGTCGCATATCAAGCGCCTCACTGGCATGTTGTTTCGCCGCTGAATATCGGAAAAGTGCGCCATGGCCGTGTAGGAACGCCTGAAATGGCCACACACCTTCTTGGCCTGCTTGAGAACGTCCTGTAAGCCTGGGTACTTAGACACAAAACGTTGTACGATGAGATTCAACACATGTGCCATGCACGGCACATGTGACAACTTGCCCAAATTTAATGCCGCCAACAGATTGCTTCCATTGTCACACACCACTTTGCCGATCTCCAGTTGGTGCGGGGTCAGCCACTGATCCACCTGTGCGTTCAGGGCGGACAGGAGTGCTGGTCCTGTGTGACTCTCTGCTTTCAGGCAAGTCAACCCCAAGACAGCGTGACACTGTCGTATCCGGGATGTGGAATAACCCCTGGGGAGCTGAGGGGATTCAGTTGATGTGCAGCCAGACGCCGCAGCAGAAGAGGACTCAGCCGAGGAGGATATCGAAGAGGATGAAGTAGGAGTAGAGGAGGTGGCAGTAGGTCTGCCTGCAAGTCGTGGTGGTGTCACCAACTCCGCTGCGGAGCCACGCATTCCATGCTTGTCAGCCGTCAGCAGGTTGACCCAATGCGCAGTATACGTGATATACCTGCCCTGACCGTGCTTTGCAGACCAGGTATCAGTGGTCAGATGGACCCTTGCCCCAACACTGTATGCCAGAGATGCCATGACTTCCTTTTCAATGACATGGTAGAGGTTTGGGATTGCCTTTTTTGAAAAAAAATTTCGTCCGGGTACCTTCCATTGTGATGTCCCAATAGCGACAGATTTTTTGAAGGCCTCAGACTCTACCAGCTGGTATGGTAAAAGCTGGCGGGCTAAGAGTTCCATCAAGCCAGCTGTCAGTCGCCGGGCAAGGGGGTGATTCTGTGACATTGGCTTCTTACGCTCAAACATGTCCTTGACAGACACCTGACTGTGGGCAGATGAGCAGGAACTGCTGAAGGTGAGAGATGGAGTGGCGGGTGGTTGAGAGGGGGCATGGAGGACAGCAGTGGTTGACGTGGCTGAAGATGCTGGACCAGGAGGAGCATGGTGGCTTTGAGTTTGTGTGCTGCTTGTACTCATGTGTTGATCCCATAGGCGTTTGTGATGTGAGATCATGTGCCTTCGCAAAGCAGTTGTACCAAGGTGGGTGTTGGACTTCCCAGGACTCAGTTTCTTTTAGCACAGGTTGCAAATGGCATTGCTGTTATCAGAGGCAGACACACAAAAAAAATGCCACACTGCTGAGCTTTGCAATGACGGCATTCTGGTGGTGGCAACAGCATGCGTTGACTGGCGTGCTGTCTGGCTGACCCCAGGTGCCGATACATGCTGTCTGACTGTGCCACTAACTCCTTGCGACGACCTCCCCCTGCTTCCAACTCGTCTCCTCATTCTCTCTGTCTCCCCTTCTGAACTCTTCCCCTCTTCTTCTCTTCGAGCAGGCACCCACGTGGCATCCGTGGACACATCGTCACCATCAACCGCTTCACTTGTATCTGACACCTCAGCAAAGGAAGCAGCAGCTGGTACAACATCATCATCATTATCATCACACTGTACGTCCATGTGTGTAATCCTGCCTGACTGAGACATATCCCCGTAATCTACATCAACTGGCAATAATAGTTGCGCATCACTAATTGCATCCAACTGATGTGTAAATAACTCCTCTGACGGATCAAGTGAAGCAGCTGTGGTGGCTGTGGTGGTAGTGGTGGTGGTGGCGACGGGCGGGTGCGTGGTAACTTGAGAGCAGTTGACCGAAGCTGAGCTGGAGGAGGATGGTGCTCAAGGTTCTTAGCGGAAGCTGTTGAAGATTGGGTGTCCTGTCTAAGCCAGTCAACTATGTCCTCAGAATTTTTCGGGTTCAGGATACGTCGCCTCTGAACACTGGGCATTATTCCAGGGACAGTGGAAATCACAGCACCACGACCACGACGGCCCCTGCGGGGTGGCCTGCCTTTGCCTGCCATTTTTTTTTAGATAAGTGGTACTACCCGTGCTAGGTACTGTGCCACCCAGTATCAGTGGTGGGCACTGGCAGTGGACACACTACAGTCAGTGGAAGTGGGCCTGACACACACTGGCAGCAGGCAAGCAACTGAATTTAGACTACTGTCTAAAAATGAAATGCCTTATTTATCGGCAAGCTACTGTGCCACCCGGTATCAATGGTTGGCACTGGCAGTGGGCAACCTACAGTCAGTGGAAGCGGGCCTGACACACACTGGCAGCAGGCAAGCAACTGAATTTAGACTACTGTCTAAAAATTAAATGCCTTATTTATCAGCAAGCTACTGTGCCACCCGGTATCAGTGGTTGGCACTGGCAGTGGGCACACTACAGTCTGTGGAAGTCGGCCTGACACACACTAGCAGCAGGCAAGCAACTGAAATTAGACTGTGTAAAAATTAAATGCCTTATTTATCGGCAAGCTACTGTGCCACCCGGTATCAGTGGTTGGCACTGGCAGTGGGCACACTACAGTCAGTGGAAGTCGGCCTGACACACACTTGCTTGCAGGCAAGCAACTGAAATTAGACTGTCTAAAAATTAAATGCCTTATTTATCAGCAAGCTACTGTGCCACCCGGTATCAGTGGTTGGCACTGGCAGTGGGCACACTACAGTCTGTGGAAGTGGGCCTGACACACACTGGCAGCAGGCAAGCAACTGAATTTAGACTACTGTCTAAAAATTAAATGCCTTATTTATCGGCAAGCTACTGTGCCACCCGGTATCAATGGTTGGCACTGGCAGTGGGCACACTACAGTCAGTGGAAGCGGGCCTGACACACACTGGCAGCAGGCAAGCAACTAAATTTAGACTACTGTCTAAAAATTAAATGCCTTATTTATCGGCAAGCTACTGTGCCACCCGGTATCAGTGGTTGGCACTGGCAGTGGGCACACTACAGTCAGTGGAAGTCGGCCTGACACACACTAGCAGCAGGCAAGCAACTGAAATTACACTAAAGTGTAAAAATTAAATGCCTTTTTTGATGCAAAGTACTGTGCCACACGGGATGACAGGGGTGGGCACTGGCAGTGGGCACACTACAGTCAGTGGAAGTCGGCCTGACACACACTGGCAGCAGGCAAGCAACTGAAATTACACTAAAGTGTAAAAATTAAATGCCTGTTTTTGATGCAAAGTCCTGTGCCACACGGGATGACAGAGGTGGGCACTGGCAGTGGGCACACTACAGTCAGTGGAAGTCGGCCTGACACACACTAGCAGCAGGCAAGCAACTGAAATTACACTAAAGTGTAAAAATTAAATGCCTTTTTTTATGCAATGTCCTGTGCCAGCTGGTATGAGTGGTGGGCACTGGCAGTGGGCACACTACAGTCAGTGGAAGTCAGCCTGACACACACTGGCAGGCAACTAACCTTAGATTAAAGTGTAAAAATTAAATGCCTTTTTTTGATGCAAAGTCCTGTGCCACACGGGATGACAGGGGTGGGCCCTGGCAGTGGGCACACTACAGTCAGTTGAAGTCGGCCTGACACACACTAGCAGCAGGCAAGCAGCTGAAATTACACTAAAGTGTAAAAATTAAATGCCTTTTTTATGCAAAGTCCTGTGCCAGCCGGTATGAGTGGTGGGCACTGGCAGTGGGCACACTACAGTCTGTGGGCCTGCAGCCCCTCACACACAGGCAGGCCAGGCAACTGCAATATGTATATAAATGAAAAAAAAAGCAGACTAATGTTGCAGCCCTAAAAAGGGCTTTTTGGGGTGCTGTCAGGACGCTGTCCTTACAGCAGAGATCAGATGAGTCTTTCAGGACTGGAGTGGACACTGAATTCACTAGCCTAGCTATCGATTTCCCTATTAAATCAGCAGCAACTACACTCTCCCTCCTCTCACTAAGACTGCAAATTCCGAATGAATCTAAAATGGATGCTGTTCAGGAGATGGGAGGGTCTGGGAGGGAGGGTATGCTGCTGATTGGCTGGAATGTGTCTGCTGACTGTGAGGTACAGGGTCAAAGTTTACTCAATGATGATGTATAGGGAGCGGACCGAACATCGCATGTGTTCGCCCGTTGAGGCGAACGCGAACAAGCTATGTTCGCCGGGAACTGTTCGCTGGCGGATAGTTCGGGCCATCTCTAGTCGCCAGGTGCCACGGTGAAGCTAGAGGTGGAGGGAGAGTCCAAGTCATCAGAAGAAGAGGGAGCAGGAGGAGCATAAGAGAGTTCATTGTTTTTAAGGTGTTTACTCCACTGCAGTTCATGCTTTGCATGTACAGTAGATGCCTGGTCATGCAGGTTGTGTTCAGGTTAAGAACGTTTATGCCTCGCTTCAGGCTCTGATGGCACCATTTGCAAACCACTTGTGTCTTGTCATCAGGACATTGTGTGAAAAACTGCCACACCAATGAACTCCTTGGAGCAGGCCTTGGTGTGCTCGGTGCCTGGGTGCGGTGGACAGTAGCAGGCGTACTGTCTCTGAAAGGGCTGCTGCGCTTTTGCAACCTGCTCCCTCTTTTGCTGTGCTGTTCCACTTATGCGGCCACCGCCTCTTCCTCAGAACTGCACGCCTCACTAGCACGAGCTTCAGTCCAGTATGGGTCTAGGACTTCATCATCCTCCACATCATCTTCCACCCATTCATGACCCCTGCCCTCCTCGTCGGTCTGCACATTGCAGAAAGCCACAGCAGTTGGTACCTGTGTTTCGTCATCATCAGAGACGTTTTGTGGCGGTATTCCCATGTCCTCATCCTGCAACAAAAGTGGTTGAGCATCAGTGCATTCAAGGTCTTCCTCTTCTGGGGCAGGGCTAAGTGGATGGGCCGGGGAAACCCTGCCAACAGAATCATCAAAAAGCATGAGACTTTCCTGCATGATTTGGGGCTCTGACTGCTTGGCTGATTTGCAAGGGGGGGAGGTGAAAGACTGTCGCCTGTACATGTTCTGGCTTCACCATCCGTAGAGCGACATTTGGGCCTATCAAATAACACTGTAGATTCTATCACCTACTCGCACCAGATCAAGGTGTTTGACTTGGAGTGGTAGTTGGCACTGAACGGCCACATCCCCTCCCAGCAACAGGAGCTCCACCAACACCACCACGACCATGCCCTCTTCCCTTATTTGATGTTTTCCTCATTATTTGCATTCACCCATTAAGCTGAAAGATTGGTCTCTCTCCGGTGTCAATTTACCTGCCACTAGTCGACAATTACATTCGCTAAGGCAGTGCCCGTGTCATAAAAATGCTCTGTTGACACATAATAATGTTTTTTGGGCCCAAAATACACTGATTCTCAATTTCTATGCGGAAATGTAAAAAAAAAATTGGTACGCTGTATGAACAAGTGGTTTGTGGAACAAGAACAAGTATTTTTGTAATAAAATACAGAAAATTTGTATTTCACTGCTGTAACTTAAAATTAATCATTTATATGCCAGATGCACAACTGTTTTGTCAGCCTAAAACACGGCTTTTTTCAGTAAAACCCCAAAATGCAGTTTTTAACTGCTGTACATAGGAACATAGTAACATAGTACATAAGGCCGAAAAAAGACATCTATCCATCCAGTTTGGCCTGTAATCCTGCTAGTTGATCCAGAGGAAGGCAAAATAAAAACCTGTGAGGTAGAAGCCACCGACACCACCACCTGCGTCACAAAGCATCTCCACCATGTCACACGGCAGCGTTCAGCTCTCCATCTCACAAACCTTGGAGAGAAAGTGTAAATTCCCACCTAGCCACCCTCGAGCCCTGGGTATGAATGCCAGCATTTCTAAACTACGGGCCTTTGAAATGCTGTCACTCAGGCTAGTGGACACAGACAGCTTCAAACAGCTGATGGCCATGGCTGTCCCACAGTATGTTGTTCCCAGCCGCTACTACTTCTCCAAGACAGCCGTGCCTTCCCGGCACAACCAAGTATCCGATAAAAATCAAGTGTACACTGCGCAACGCCATCTGTGGCAAAGTCCACCTAACCACAGATACGTGGACCAGTTAGCACGGCCAGGGACACTATATCTCCCTAACTGTGCACTGGGTAAATGTAGTGGCGGTTGGGCCCCAGGCGGAGAGTTCCTTGGCGCACGTCCTTCCGCCGCCAAGGATCACAGGGCATCATTCTTTGCCTCCTGTAGCCTCCTCCTCCTACTTGGCTTCCTCCTCTTCTGCTTCCACCAGCTCATCCAGTCAGCCACACACCTTCACCACCAACTTCAGCACAGCCCGGGGTAAACGTCAGCAGGCCATTCTGAAACTCATATGTTTGGGGGACAGGCCCCACACCGCGCAGGAGTTGTGGCGGGGTATTAAACAACAGACCGACGAGTGGTTTCTGCCGGTGGGCCTCAAGCCCGGCCTGGTGGTGTGCGATAATGGGCAAAATCTCGTCGCAGCTCTGGGACTAGCCGGTTTGACGCACATCCCTTGCCTGGCGCATGTGCTGAATTTGGTGGTGCAGAAGTTCATTCACAACTACCCCGACATGTCAGAACTTCTGCATAAAGTGCGGGCCGTCTGTGCGCACTTCCGGCGTTCACATCCTGCCGCTGCTCGCCTGTCTGCGCTACAGCGGAACTTCGGCCTTCCCGCTCACCACCTCATATGCGACGTGCCCACCAGGTGGAACTCCACCTTGCACATGCTGGAGAGACTGTGCGAGCAGCAGCAGGCCATAGTGTAGTTTCAGCTGCAGCACACACGCGTCAGTCGCACTGCGGAACAGCACCACTTCACCACCAATGATTGGGCCTCCATGCGAGACCTGTGTGCCCTGTTGCGCTGTTTCGAGTACTCCACCAACATGGCCAGTGGCGATGACACCATTATCAGCATTACAATACCACTTCTATGTCTCCTTGAGAAAACGCTTAGGGTGATAATGGAAGAGGAGGTGGCCCAGCAGGAGGAGGAGGATGAGGGGTCATTTTTAGCACTTTCAGGCCAGTCTATTAGAGGTGGCTCAGAGGGAGGTTTTTTGCAACAGCAGAGGCCAGGTACAAATGTGGCCAGCCAGGGCCCACTACTGGAGGATAAGGAGGAGGGGGAGGAGGATGAGGATGAAGCAGGTTCACAGCGGGGTGGCACCCGACACAGCTCAGGCCCATCACTGGTGCATGGTTGGGGGGATACGGAGGACGATGACGATACGCCTCCCACACAGAGGACAGCTTGTCCTTACCTCTGGGGAGCCTGGCACACATGAGCTACTCGTTGCTGCAGTGCCTGCGCAACGACAGCAGAGTTGCCCACATTTTAATGTGTGCGGACTACTGGGTTGCCACCCTGCTAGATCCCCGGTACAAAGACAATGTGCCCACCTTACTTCCTGCACTGGAGCGTGATAGGAAGATGTGCGAGTACAAGCGCAGGCTGGTAGACGCGCTCCTGAGAGCATTCCCAAATGTCACAGGGGAACAGGTGGAAGCCCAAGACGAAGGCAGAGGAGGAGCAAGAGGTTGCCAACGCAGCTGTGTCACGGCCAGCTACTCTTAGGGCAGGGTTATCATGGCAGAAATGTGGAAAAGATTTGTCTCCACGCCACAGCTAACTGCACCACCACCTGATACGGAACGTGTTAGCAGGAGGCAGCATTTCACTAACATGGTTGAACAGTACGTCTGCACACCCCTCCACGTACTGACTGATGGTTCGGCTCCATTCAACTTCTGGGTCTCCAAATTGTCCACGTGGCCAGAATTAGCATTTTAAGCCTTTTAGGTGCTGGCCTTCCCGGCAGCCAGCGTTTTGTCTGAACGTGTATTCAGCACGGCAGGGGGCATTATTACTGACAAACGCAGCTACCTGTCCACAGCTAATGTGAACAAGCTAACGTTCATAATAATGAACCAGGCATGGATCCCACAGGACCTGTCCCTCCCTTGTGTAGAAAAGACATTTATAACTGCCTCCCCCTCAACTATGTATTCTTGTACTCCGGGGCACTTCTTTATTGAATACTCATTTTTTTAACTTTACCATGATCTTGCGATGCAACCCAAAGTTGAATGAACCTCTCCTCAATCTAGACGCCGGGGCCAAAATAACTGAAAGTGGCCTGTTACAATGGTGGGTGACATGAAGCCTGAACCTCTGCCATGCGACCTCTCTCCTCTGTCTGGGTGCCGTGGGCTAAATAAATGAACATGGCCTTCTCCAGTGGTGGGTGATATGAGGCATGATTCTCTGCTGTGGGACCTCTCTCCTCTGTCTGGGTGCTGGGGCCTAAATAACTGAAAGTGGCCTTCTCCAGTGGTGTGTAATATGACGCATGATTCTCTGCTGTGGGACCTCTCTCTTCTGTCTGGGTGCTGGGGCCTAAATAACTGAAAGTGGCCTTCTCCAGTGGTGGGTGATATGACGCCTTATTCTCTGCTATGGGACCTCTCTCCTCTCTCTGGGTGCTGGGGCCTAAGTAACTCAAAGTGGCCTTCTCCAGTAGTGGGTGATATGAGGCATGATTCTCTGCTGTGGGACCTCTCTCCTCTGTCTGGGTGCTGGGGCCTAAATAACTGAAAGTGGCCTTCTCCAGTGGTGGGTAAAATGACGCATGATTCTCTGCTGTGGGACCTCTCTCTTCTGTCTGGGTGCTGGGGCCTAAATAACTGAAAGTGGCCTTCTCCAGTGGTGGGTGATATGATGCATGATTCTCTGCGGTGGGACCTCTCTCCTCTGTCTGGGTTCTGGGGCCTAAATAACTGAAAGTGGCCTTCTCCAGTGGTGGGTGATATGACGCATGATTCTCTGCCATGGGACCTCTCTCCTCTGTCTGGGTGCTGGAGCCTAAATAACTGAAAGTGGCCTTCTGCAGTGGTGGGTGATATGACGCCTTATTCCTTGCTGTAGGACCTCTCTCCTCTGTCTGGGTGCTGGGGCCTAAATAACTCAAAGTGGCCTTCTCCAGTGGTGGGTGATATGACTCATGATTCTCTGCTGTGGGACCTCTCTCCTCTGTCTGGGTGCTGGGGCCTAAATAACTGAAAGTGGCCTTCTCCAGTGGTGGGTGATATGACGCATGATTCTCTGCCATGGGACCTCTCTCCTCTGTTTGGGTGCTGGGGCCTAAATAACTGAAAGTGACCTTCTCCAGTGGTGGGTTATATGACACCTTTTTCTCTGCCATGGGACCTCTCTCCTCTGTCTGGATGCTGGGGCCGAAATAACTGAAAGTGGCCTTCTGCAGTGGTGGGTGATATGACGCCTTATTCATTGCTGTAGGACCTCTCTTCTCTGTCTGGGTGCTGGGGCCTAAATAACTGAAAGTGGCCTTCTCCAGTGGTGGGTGATATGACGCCTTATTCTCTGCTATATGACCTCTCTCCTCTGTCTGGGTGCTGGAGCCTAAATAACTGAAAGTGGCCTTCTCCAGTGGTGGGTGATATGACGCCTTATTCCTTGCTGTGGGACCTCTCTCCTCTGTCTGGGTGCTGGGGCCTAAATAAATCAAAGTGGCCTTTTTCAGTAGTGGGTGATATGATGCATGACTCTCTACTGTGGGAACTCTCTCCTCTATCTGGGTGCTGGGGCCTAAATAACTGAAAGTAGCCTTCTCCAGTGGTGGGTGATATGACGCCTTATTCCTTGCTGTGGGACCTCTCTCCTCTTTCTGGGTGCTGGGACCTAAATAACTCAAAGTGGCCTTCTCCAGTGGTGGGTGATATGGCGCCTTATTCCTTGCTGTGGGACCTCTCTCCTCTGTTTGGGTGCTGGGGCCTAAATAACTGAAAGTGGCCTTTTCCAGTGGTGGGTGATATGACGTATGATTCTCTGCTGTGGGACCTCTCTCCTCTGTCTGGGTGCTGGGGCCTAAATAACTGAAAGTGGCCTTCTCCAGTGGTGGGTGATATGACGCCTTATTCTCTGCTGTGGGACCTCTCTCCTCTGTCTGAGTGCTGGGGCCGAAATAAGAGAAAGTGACCTTCTCCAGTGGTGGGTGACTTGAAGCCTGATTCTCTGCTATGGGACCTCTCTCCAATTAATATTGGCTAATTTTTATTTATTTTATTATTTTAATTAATTTCCCTATCCACATTTGTTTTCAGGGCATTTACCTACATTTGCTGCCTTTTGCAGCCCTCTAGCCCTTTCCTGGACTATTTTATAACCTTTTTGGTGCCCAAAAGTTTGGGTCACCATTGACTTCAATGGGGTTCGGGTTCGGGATGAAGTTCGGGTCGAGTTCGGATCCCGAACCCGAACATTTTCGGGAAGTTCGGCCGAACTTCTCGAACCCGAACATCCAGGTGTTCGCTCAACTCTACTATTTACACATGTGAATTTTATACCATTGTTTTATTTTATTTTAATAAATAGTATATGGGATTATCTACAGGTTCCGAGATTGAGTGCCCCTGATTCTATTACATGTTAAAGGTTTCCTCAATATACATCCTTTTTCTAATCTGGATGTAACTTCTGTAATTATCCTTTTTCTACCCCCAAACTGCATGCTCATTTCTAGGGGTTATGGTAACCATGGTAATGTTAGGAGCGGTGGCCAGGCAACTCAGCCTGACCATTGCATCAGGACCAGAACATTTGGCGCCCAAAGCGTGGGGCTCGTGGATTGGACCCCCTGCTGAAGTACCCCCAGAGACTGGACAAGGAGAGACGAGCCAACGGACACCGGGACTGGCCGGCCCGTAATAAGAGGTGAGAAAATAAATCATCTTACCTATTTGTGTTCCTTGGCCTAGTCAATCCACATTTGTACTAGGAAGGGGTGCATCGGCAGTCTGGGGCAACCTCGAGGGCATGAGAGTAAGAACCCCATTGTATTGATAAGATTTGATGTACTGTGTTTTATTATTTTTTATATGTGTGGTTGGTCTCTCTGTGAGGAGAGGCATAGACTGACAGAACAACGGAAGGGAGTCTCCCTAAGTGCCTACATTGAGGGGTAACCCTGGTGTGTGACCCCAAGAAATAGTAGAAGGGAGGGAGACGGCTTGCTGACAAGTGTTGGTCTCAAGCTCAAGGTGTTTGTTTGTCAGTGTGTGTGCTATCCAAGAATCAGAGACAGTAAGTGAAGGCTCCAGGAAGTGTTTTATTGCAAAATGGGTAACAAAGAAAGTGTCCCGAAGGGCTACTCTTCACCTGGACAGTACGTGGCGGACCGGAGAGGAAAAGGTCATGTTAAAGGATTGAGCAAGTTAGAGAAGAATTATAAAATTGTAAAAGTTGGTATACTGTGTTCTGCTACATGGCAGACATTGTTAGCTGAAAAGAGAGGCAGATTGCAAGATGATAAGTTGATTAATACAGTCAGAGTGTGGCTGGATTGCAGCAGAGAATTTGAACAGACAAAAGGAGATGCAATGTTTGATGAAAAGTCAGGACGTCATTATTATCGGCCTGGCTCAGTGTTAGTGAGGGAACAGCCACCGCCCTATAATGGTGCCACTGAAAGAAAAAGAGGAAGTTGGATTTGTACAGTGTGTGGTCAGCAGAACCCTGCTTCCCGAGATACATGCTTATCCTGTGGTGCTCCGCGCCCACCTGAAAGAGAAAACACTCTTTTAATTCCCCAGCCCGTCCAGCCTGTCCTGGCCACAGCGCCATTTTGTCCTCAGCCAACGCCCAAGGCTGGACATATAGTTTCCCTCAAATCTGTCCCTTCTGTCATTCCCCAAGTCACTACCATATACCCCATGATAAATCCGGATTGCACCTACATGCCACCCAGTCAATCCACAGTGCCTGCTCACATAATGGTAGGGGGACATAGATATCGCTCAGATCAGGAAGATGTGGAGGGGGAGGAATCTAAGGAACCCACTACAGGAGAAGAGTCACAGATAACGGTGGAATATGCACCCAATGCAACTGATTTAGCACCCACTTCCCC
>CM065590.1:359785074-359840821 GCA_033119425.1 Bufotes viridis
CACAATGACTGGGTACTGTTGATCAATTTTTAGGTGTCATCTTGGTCTCATAATGTCAAAATGTGAACAGCATGATGATGAAGACTGTTTAAATACAAATTCTAACTGAACCAGGAAATTTATTGGGTGATTCATGGATCAAACACCTTTGGTGAATTTTGCCATTAAGCTACTTGTTAGAGAACAGCAAGTTGTGCAAAAAGTACTGAAACATTTGGACATGTGCATTCAAAAGTTTAGAGTAGGTCACATTAAGTTCACCTGTAAAGGTTAGAGTGCATTTTAGGTTCATCCTGAAATTTCCCCAACATGTCAAATATCCCTAACTTTTTGTAAGTAGTGTATATTCAACAAATATAAAGCTACAGTAAAATGGAAAAGTCATCTGTGAAAAACTACGTATGGTACATCCCATGAATAAATATATTGTAGAACCACCTTTAGTAGCAATAACTTGATAAGTTTTCTCTATGACTTTAGTAGCAATAACTTGATAAGTTTTCTGTATGACTTTATCTGTCTCTCACATTGTTCTGGAGGAATTTTGGCCTACTCTTCTTTACAAGGTTGCTTCAGTTCATTTAGGTTTGGAAGAATATGTTTATATACAGATCTCTTAAGGCCCTGCCACAGCATTTGAGGTTCACAGAATTTGCCGATCATTTTCAAAATCTCTTCAACCATTCTATTGTAAATTTGCTGGTGTGCTTGGGATCATTGTCCTGCCAAATAAATCAGTTTTGCTCAAGCTATAGCTATTGAATACTGTATATGGCCTCACATTTATGTGTATTGACATAGTGCTGTCATATTGCTGTGTTTGACCATAAAATTCTTATAATAAAGGAAAAAGGAAGTATGTTGCTTCAATGTCATGACAATCATGACAAATTGTCGCAGTGTTATGGCGATTTTGAAATAATTCTGGCAAAACAGCATGATTTCACAAAAAAATAACATTACTATGTCACAAATTATCATACAATTTTATGAAAATTCACCTATTGGTGAACAGTATAGAGAGTGGAATATGGGCTGTGGGAGAATAATGGCTACTGCCAGCTACATACTGCCCTCTTGAGCGTCTTTAAGGTGCCTTAATACATACTGTAATTTACTGCTACAGACAAATCCACCATGTGCATCGAATCCACATCTCAAAGGGGGATTTTAATGAAGATATGCTGTGGAATTGAGGACGATTTCACCCTTCGCACTGCAATAGGCAGCAATTCCACAACAATTTCCTCATGGAGGACATACATATTTTGTGGTGGATTTGTCCATAGCGGAAAAGATGAAAATTCCTCTTGCCGGTAATTGGATTTTCCTTTAGCCTCCTCAACAGCACTGCCTGGAGGAAACCCCGCCTCCTTAGGGACAGCAAAACAGAGATCAGCAAATTAAATGCCCTCTCCCCTTTACCTTCTCCAGTTATTTAACCTAGGACTCAAGTAGATGCCACAATTTTAAAAAAAGGTTAAATCAACATAACAATGAAAACAAACTTAACAAAAAAATTCCAAAAATCGAAGAAATTTAACAAAAAATAAAGTGGAAATCCAATTACCGGTAAGAGTAATTTTTATCTTTCCCCCACACCTTCACAACAGCACTGCCTGGAGGAAAAGCAAAGAAACCAACTAAGGGGAGGACCACCACAGACCAAAGGTCAAGTCCTTGTTGAATAGCACATCTAACTTATAATGTGTAAAAAAAGTAGAAGAGTTTGACCAGATGGCAGCCTGGCAAATGTCTTCTAGAGATGCAAAGGCACCCTCTGCCCATGTGGTAGCTAAGGCCCCGGGTAGAATGGCCCTTTAGTCCTGAAGGAGGAGTAATTTTCTTCTCATTGTAGCACAAAATAATACAGGACTTAAAGGGGTTGTCTGGGTTCAGCTGAACCCGGACATACCCATAATTTCACCCAGGCAGCCCCCTTGATGTTATAATCGGAGCATTTCATGCTCTGATGCTCTCCCTGGCCCTGTGCAGGATCGAGCAGGGCAAGGGCTCTTTTATTTACAATAACACACTTCCGGACGGAGGCTTCCGCCAAGCAGCGTGTTCGGTGACATCACCGGCTCTGATGGGTGGGCTTTTGCGCTGCCCTAGCCATTTTACAGGTTAGGACAGCGCTAAAGCCCACCCATCAGTGCCGGTGACGTCACTGGACTCACTGCTGGGTGGAAGCCTCCGCCTGATAGCCCTAAGGAGAGCCCAGAAAAGGCCTTTGCCCTGCGCGATGTAGCGCAGTGCAAAGGAGAGCATCAGAGCATGAACTGCTCCGATGCTCAAGTCAGCGGGATGGACCGTTCAACCTCCAAGCTGTCAGATGAAGCTGGGGAATTCCTGGATGTAGTACCGGACCCTGGGACAGCAGATCTGGAGACAGAGGAAGAGTCCAATAATTGTCCCTCGCCAGACTCCTGAGATTGGGAAACCAGGCCCTTCAGGGACCGAAAGGAGCAATTAGGATGACCTGGGCATTCTCCTCTATTGTTTTTGCCCAAACTATGGCAATCAAAGAAAATGGTGGGAAAGTGTAAAGGAGACCCTGCGGCCACTGGCATGCTAGTGAATCCACCTGAAGATGATGGTCCTGGAATGAGAGGGAGAAGAAGTCCTTCACTTTTCTGTTTTTCTTTGAGGCAAATAAGTCAAGTATCAGAAGACCCCACTTCGCCCAGATCTCCCCGAACACTACCTGACTCAGACTCCATTCTCCCTGCCTTAACTTCTCTCTGCTCAGGTAGTCTGCCAGTTGATTTTCTTTTCCTTTGACGTGAACAGCCGACAGAGATTTCAGTTTTTTTTTTCCACCCAAGCAAATATTTTCCTAGCCACTGAAGAGAGGCATTGAATTCTCGTCCCTCCTTGCTTGTTTTTATATACCACCATAGTGGAGTTGTCTGATGGAATCTTCACATGGTTTTGATGTATTTATGGGGCAAAAACCTACAAGGCTTGCCATAATGAACATAGCTCCTGCATGTTGGAAGAAGCCAGAGCAAGATCCTTCCACCATACTCCCAGAGCTGTTCAGGTGGGTGCCCCAACCCTGTCTGCTTGCATCCGTCATTATCACTAGCTGTTCTGATTGGTGCGACTCTACTTCTGGGGATAGATTTCTATGCCTGAGCTACCATTCCAGGGAGTGCTTTACTCTGGATGGTACTTTCAATGTCCAGTTCAAGGATGTCTGCTTCTTGTCCCAGGACTGTAAAATGAAGGATTGTAGTATTCTCTAGTGGGCCTGTGCCCATTTCACAGAGGCTATAGTGGACGTCATGAGATGCAGGATCGCTGTGATTTTCCTGATGGATGCTCTGTTCATTAGATTAAATCTTGACATTTTCTGGATTAGGACGTCCTGTTTGTCTACAGAAAGAAAGGAGGACATCGGATGAGAATCCAGAAGAACACCCAGAAATATTTCATGCTGATCTGGATGGAGTTTTGAATTCTGAGTATTGACAATCCATCCTAAATTCGACAAGGTCTTTATTACTATTTGAATCTGTGATTCCAGGCTTTCCTTTGTCGGAGCCACAATCAGGAAGTCGTCTAGATATGGAATCAATAGAACATTTAATAAATGGAAGAAACCCGATACCTCTGACATGACGTTCGTAAATATTCTTGGCGCAGAACACAGACCGAATGGAAGTACCTGGAAGTGAAAATGGTGGATCTTTCCTTGAAACCATACCGCTATTCTCAAAAATGTATGAAATCTGCATGAATTGGGATATGGTAATAAGCATCGGTAAGGTCTATTGTTACTATGAAACAGTCGCTTTTGTATGTTACATATTTGTTCAAACTTCTTAGATTGATAACTGCACAAAATTATCTTTTCGGTTTTTTGACTAGAAATGTTGTTAAATAAAAACCTCTTCCCCTTTCGCTTGGGGGGACCTGAACTATTGCTTATTTTTGAAAAAGAAGTGAGATCTATAATTCCATCGCTTCCTGTCTTTCTCCTTTTAATCTCACATTTTCCAGGTACCTGTTGGGGGGGATACTTGCTAGTTCCAGCTGGTATCCTGAACCTATTATAGACAGTATCCATGGAGAAGCGTGAATACTTTCCCAAGCTAGAACAAAATTTTTCAACCTCATCCCCACCAGACTTCGGGCATCATTGGGTAGAAGGGAGGAAGGACCTGTCTGAGTTAAAAAAGGAATCCTTTACTTTTTCCTTTTGCAGATTGCCAGGTAGAACTTGAGTCTTTCTTTTTCTGATCAAACTTAGGATGTCTCTGGGAGTGAAAATTGCGCCTATCAGATGCTTTTTCCAGGATGTCATCCGAGGTTGTTCCAAATAACCGATCACCTTCATATGGGATGGAACAAAGTCTATTCTTAGATGCAGAGTCACCTGATCAGGATGTTAAAAGGAACCTGTCACCTCAAACGCAAATAAAACAGCCAGCATTACCTCATAGTATCCCCCAGTTTGGTAATAATCATATGTTTGATCTGGTAGTCTGATGCTCCATAGATTCAAAAAAACAATGTTTTAAGCGCCATCAGCACTATCTTGCCGGTCAGCTTGAAGTCAAAAGGGGCAGTGGCTCATTGCTTCAAGTCAAGCACTCCCGCTAACCGTTCCCTTTTTTGTTTGATTGACAGACTGCAGTACAGCCGGGATTGCATAAGTCTTGCATAAACACAGAGTAAACACAGAGTATGGTGCACATTTGCAAGAATCTAGCTACTGGAACTTATTGCTTAGGCACCTTACAACAGTGGAAGGTGCCTCAAGTACCCCAAAGTGGCCTGCGATTGGCTGGGGAAGATTATCATGAGCACATTTGCCCTTTAAGAGCTGTAGGTGGCAGGTCTGAGCTGCTGGAGCACAGAGCACTGAGCAGAGCAGGGGCTGTGCCTTCCAGAGGTAACGGCAATGGGCATGGACCACAGCCATAACAGTACCTTCTTCTTTATGCCCCTCTCCTTTGGTCTGAACTGTAGTGAAAAATTTCATCAGACAAGCTAGACCATTGATATTTTGTGAAGGCTCCCAAGATCTCTCTTCTGGACCAAAGCCATTCCAAGTGGAAAATCTTGCTTCTGACTCTTTTCACATCCAAGATGATCTTGACTTTGAATACATTCTCTGGACTAATTGGAGTAGGAGTGGATACACAGGATCTAAGCAATACATGGAAGGAATTAGGGATGCGGAGGGATGATAATGGCAGTCGCCTATAACAGACAGGATTAATATGTCACATCACCTCAAATGGCCCTAGGGATTGGAGTGCAAATTTATAAGTAGAAACGTTGAAACAAATGTTGTTTCTGGAAGACAACCCAATTCTATGCTCTGGAGAGAAGTGCATAGGTAGTCTATGCCTCATATCAGCATATCTCCTCATATGGGCTGTATCTTTAACCAGTGAAGCTTTATTCTCCTGCCAAATCTGAAGAAAGTTTCGAAGATGGCATCTGCAGCTGGCAGATCTGAAGAGATGGAAATAAACAGAGGTACATACACATGCTGTCCATATGTAATGAAGAAAAGAGATTTACCAGAGGATTCACTAGAATGATTATTATATGAAAGCCCTTCTCATGGAGCAAGAAGGCCCAGATACCTTAGGGCAAGGATTCTCAACCTGCCGTCTCCAGGTGTTGCAAAACTACAATTCCTAACATGCCCTAATGGCTATAGGCTGTCCAGGCATACTGGGAGTTGTAGTTTTGCAACATTTTAGGGAAAAGAGATTGCATCGAGATGATGGCTGAAGGTCCATGAAGAAATCCATTCTCATGTGTTGCCATGGAACCTCAAGAATTGCTAAAGCAATATTTAAACCTGCTGGTTTCTGTCTGGAGGTTTTCTTCTGGTCACAAGTCACACAGGAAGTGATATCCTGACAGAGTAGACTAACAAAAATATCTGGAAAGAAGTCTGAGTCTTCTGAAGACCAGGATATCCTGCTTACTTAGAACTATGACCCCCAAGCTAAGATCTATTAACGTCTAGAAGCCAGAACAAAAATTTCCTGGAGGAATAATTATAAATTGAACAGATGCCACATACATTATTCAAGCTGAATTAACTATTTGAGGGTTTTAAAAGAATTAAAGGAGCAAGAGAGCACATCTGCTTTTTCTGGAAATGCAGTGTATAATTGAAACTGCCAAAGAAAAGTGACCACAATCTTGATGAAGATTAAGACATTGAGCCAACTGAAGATAAGTTACATTTTTGTTATGTGTTTGCATCAGGATGAGATGTGCCCTCCAAGACGTGCCTCCATTTTTCCAGAGTCAACTTAATGGCCAAGCCGTTTTCTGTAGGCAATTTAGAAATTGCACTCTGCAGGAATGAAAGACCTAGAAAAGAAGCCACAGGTGACCATCCTCCTGGAGGAACTGTTTTGGGTAGGAACAGCACTGACTCCCACAGAGGATGCATCCAACTCCAAGCAGAACTGTTTGGAGACATCTAGATGATATAAAATGAAAGCTGAAGAAAAGGCCAGCTTGAGAGTCTGGAAGGAGGGTTCTGCCTCTGGTTTCCACTTTTTCACATGCACTCCTTTGCAGTAAGCATAGGAAGCAGAAAAGTGGAGATGTACAGTACTGGGTTAGGTATGTATACTTACTTGCTTAAATACTGACACTCATATCATTATTAGTGATGAGAGTCAGGGGCTATATTCGAATTTGCGATATTTTGCCAATATATGGGCGAATATTCGCCACATATTTGCAAATTCACGGTAATTTTCTTGATTGCGAAAAATCGGCAATGTAATATTCACATAATGTGTGCGCAATACAGGCGTGGGTCACTTTGGGTACATTTTTCAAGCTGCTAGAAGTTTACTGAGACTGGAGATAATGGTTGGCATGGCAGAACATTACAATAGCTTTATATGCAGGTAGTATGCTTCAATATACATTCGCGATTGCGAAAATCGGCAATTAATGATGCGGTATATTTTTGCGCAATACTTGCAACTGGGTGACATCACAGCACTATGTATGTATGGACAGCCAAACTTATCACACTACCTAACACCCTGCACTCGAACCTATCAGCTACACTATAAATCAATGTAACCTACACTGACTATCTCCCCCTAACTATCTGAATTATATACAGTATCTAAGTTAACTGTCTAATGTATATACAGCAAAGCACAGAGCACATCATTCACACTGCTGTCTCTCTCAGAACTCCATTACACTACAGAAAATGGCTGCTGGGGAGGTTCCTTATATAGTAAGGGGTAGGCAACTTTTCTATTGGTTGCTAGGGATGTTGTTAGGCTTAAACAAAGACATTGCAGCCTTCTTATTGGCCCCACAAGCACGAGCGAGGTGGCTTCTGAGAAAAAAGTTGAATATTCGAAATTATGAATATATAGCACTATATTAAAAATACTCGCAAATTTTCAAAGTGCCGATATTCGCAATAAATATTTGCGATTAGAATATTCGCGCCCAACACTAATCATTATATCAAGCAGTCTGATGATTTCTAGATATCCATGCGTTTAGACCCTTACTATCAAAGCAAAATGTAGGAATGTTTTCCTCTTGCTGAAAGAGAGGTTAAATTATTTTATTAATAGGAAACTCTGTGTATGCAGCTTGCCACAGCTTTCAGTGAGCAGATGCCTGCTGCCAGTGTGTCTGAGTCCCCTCTCCACCCCTTGCAAAATCACCCACCTGCTACTGTCTCCACTACCACAACCAGCAGAAGGTCCAGCAGCAGCCAGTTCAGTATTAACATGATGGAGCAATTCTTTCATGTGCCACACCAAGCTGAGGCAAATCAGCAAACTGAGATGTACCGCCTCAATGCCCAGGTTCAGTCCTACCTACACTTTGGCTTTTCTTTGGCAAATACCATGTTCCCTGGCCCCATGGATTTCTGGGCAGGCAGACTGGAACAGTGGCTTGAACTGGCACTTTATGCTCTCTCTGTTCTCTTTTACCTAGCCTTCAGTTTCATCTGGGACAGGGTTTTCAGCATGGCAGGGGCTACGTGATACCCAAACAGATAAAGTTGTCCTCCACCAGAGTAAAAAACATCACTTTTGTCAAAATTAACCAGGAATGAATGCATGAGAATTTTCATACTCCTCCAGCTGAGGCCTATGAATAGAATAGCCTTTGCTGACAGTGCCCCACTTTACCGTTGCCGCTGTCTGCCAGCCTACCATCATGGTTTGTACAGTATGTCTGCTGCTGCTGTCATTATTAGTGATAAGCGAGCATGCTCGGCTATTGGTTCGGCTCGAGCATCGCTAACCAGCCAATCAAGGTCCAGGTAAGTAATTCCCCTCAGTGTAAGGCCATAGCAATGTTAGCTGTAAACCTTACACTGATTGGCTGGCCGGAACATGTGATACCATTTTTTATAGGAGCTGAGGTCTGGTGTTTGGCTCATTCAGCTAGGGAGAGCAGGCAGTAGGTAGGGACAGATAGCATTTTGCTCTAAACTTACTGATTTCACTCCAAAAACCTTATTGAAAGAGCTAACAGTCCTTTTAAGGAATAGAGTGTGTGTTTCACAGCAGTGCAAACCCTTTTTTTTTTTTCAGAAGGGGGTTAATTCAGCACTATCAGGGAGGGACAGATAAGTGCAGGGCTTGAAAATCGCTTTGATAACTTTGATAAGATAGAAAGATTTCCGATTAGTGACATCTACAAAATGCCATCATTAAGCAGCGTGTTGGGAAGATATTATCAAAAGGGGCTTATTCACTACAATGTTCCTTGGTACTGAGATATACACTGCACCATCATAAAGCAGTGTTTTGGGCAGACATTATTAAAAGGGGCTTATTCACTACAGTGTTCCTGCTAACGAGATATACACTGTACCATCAGAGAAATTATTTGTTCTGGGGAAATTAACCTAACTTGTGCCACATCTGTGTGTGCGTTCATACTGCAACCGTTATATTAATTACTCCAGCAGACAGTGATTTGTATTTTGGCCATAGTTAACAAGTTTTGGGCACATTTGTGTGTGTGCGTTTAGGCCGCAACTGTATATACAGTATTCCAGCAGAGAATACATTTTATTTGGGACAAATTTGTATCCAATATAGAACTACATCCGAATAAAGTGTGTATTGTCAAAATTACATTTTCTCTGGCCTAGTGTGGTGGTGAAAGATTATATTTCTCTGTCTCCTGTACATTACAGAAAGCAAATATAGTGTTTACTGTAAAAATTACATTATCTGTGACCTAGTGTGGTTGTGAAAAATTGTATTTATCTGTCTCCTGTACATTACAGAAAGCAAATATAGTGTTTACTGTAAAAATTACATTATCCGTGGCCTAGTGTGGTGCCGAAAAATTGTATTTTTCTGTCTACTGTTCATTACAGCCAGCAAATGCAGTGTGTACAGTAAATGATTCCTTATCTGTAGCCTAGTGGACAAGTGCTGGTGGCCATGGACGCTACATTTCCATGACCGCACACTGGGTGAATGTTGTGGAGGCGGGAGTGAGTCAGACCCTGGGATGGCACAGGTGCTACCCACGCCCAGGATTGCGGGCCTCAGGGTCTCTGCCAGCAGCTATGTTATTGGCTCCAACCCCCACTTGGCTCCAGCAGTCAGTCATCAGTAGCTAGCTGGAAGCAGGATAGCACTGCTGTGGGTAAGCATCAACAGGCCGTGCTGAAGCTGATCTGCTTAGGTAACAAACAGCACACCCCCGCAGAGCTGTGGCAGGGTATAAGGGACTAGACTGAGCTGTGTCTCTCGCCACTCAACCTAGAAACAGGCATGGTTGTGTCCGACAATGGCCGTAACTTGGTGGCGGCTTTGGAGCCCGGCAACCTGACACACATTCCATGCCTAGCCCACGTATTAAACGTAGTGGTTCAGCGGTTTATCAAAACCTACCCCAATTTGCAGGAGCTACTAGTGAAGGCGTGCCGCTTGTGTGCTCATTTCCTCAAGTCGCCCCAGCAGCGCTTGCAGCTTCCAGCTCACTGACTGTTGTGAGACGTGAGCATGCGGTGGAACTTTATGTTCTACATGTTGGCCAGGCTTTGTGAGCAGCAGAAGGCAGTTGTGGAATACCAGCTGCAACATGGTCGTTGCCTTTCCAGTCAACTGACACTATTCACAAGCGAGGAGAGGGCATTGATGTCAGACCTATGTGAGGTTTTAAAAAACTTTGAATACACACAGATGGCTAGTGGCAATAACGCTATTATCAGCGTAACCATCCCACTGCTGTGTCTACTCAAACGATCGCTGCTCACTAGAGATGAGCGAACACCTGGAAGTTCGGGTTCGGGAAGTTCGGCCAAACTTCCCGAAAATGTTCGGGTTCGGGATCCGAACTCGACCCGAACTTTATCCCGAACCCCATTGAAGTCAATGGGGACCCGAACTTTTAGGCACTAAAAAGGCTGTAAAATAGTCCAGGAACGGGCTAGAGGGCTGCCAAAGGCAGCAAAATGTAGGTAAATCCCCTGCAAACAAATGTGGATAGGGAAATTAATTAAAATAAAATAAAATAATTAAAATGTAACCAATATCAACTGAAGAGAGGTCCCACTGCAAGGAATCATGCGTCATATCACCCAACACTGGAGAAGGCCACTTTCAGTTATTTTGGCCCCAGCACCCAGACAGAGGAGAGAGGTCCCACAGCAAGGAATCATGCGTCATATCACCCACCACTGGAGAAGGCCACTTTCAGTTATTTCGGACCCAGTACCCAGACAGAGGAGAGAGGTCCCACAGCAAGGAATCATGCGTCATTTCACCCACCATTGGAGAAGGCCACTTTCAGTTATTTCGGCCCAGCACCCAGACCAAGGATACAGGTCCCACAGCAAGGAATCATGCGTCATATCAAAACACAAAAACGACCCTTTTTGGCCCAGAAACTGCACTCAAATACATTAAATCAAGGCCACCACCCAGACAAGGGAGAGGTTCATTCAACTTTGGATTGCACCGCAAGATCATGGTAAAGTTAAAAAAATGAGCATTCAATAAAGAAGTGCCCCGGAGTACAAGAATACATGGTTGAGGGGGAGGCAGTTAAAAATGTCTATTCTGTACAAGGGAGGCACAGGTCCTGTGGGATCCATGCCTGGTTCATTTTTATGAACGTAAGCTTGTCCACGTTGGCTGTGGACAGGCGGCTGCGTTTGTCAGTAATGACGCCCCCTGCCGTGCTGAATACACGTTCAGACAAAACGCTGGCCGCCGGGCAGGCCAGCACCTCCAAGGCATAAAATGCTAACTCTGGCCACGTGGACAATTTGGAGACCCAGAAGTTGAATGGGGCTGAACCATCAGTCAGTATGTGGAGGTGTGTGCAGACGTACTGTTCAACCATGTTAGTGAAATGCTGCCTCCTGCTAACACATTCCTTATCAGGTGGTGGTGCAGTTAGCTGTGGCGTGGAGACAAAACTTTTCCACATTTCTGCCATGCAAACCCTGCCCTCAGAGGAGCTGGCCGTGACACAGCTGCGTTGGCGACCTCTTGCTCCTCCTCTGCCTTCGCCTTGGGCTTCCACCTGTTCCCCTGTGACATTTGGGAATGCTCTCAGGAGCGCCTCTACCAGCGTGCGCTTGTACTCGTGCATCTTCCTATCACGCTCCAGTGCAGGAAGTAAGGTGGGCACATTGTCTTAGTACCGGGGATCCAGCAGGGTGGCAACCCAGTAGTCCGCACACGTTAAAATGTGGGCAACTCTGCTGTCGTTGCGCAGGCACTGCAGCATGTAGTCGCTCATGTGTGCCAGGCTCCCCAGAGGTAAGGACTAGCTGTCCTCTGTGGGAGGCGTATCGTCATCGTCCCTACGTATCCCCCCAGCCACGCACCAGTGATGGGCCTGAGCTGTGTCGGGTGCCACCCCGCTATGAACCTGCCTCTGAGCCATTTCTAACAGACTGGCCTGAAAGTGCTAAAAATAACCCCTCATCCTCCTCCTCCTCCTGGCCCACCTCCTCTTCCATCATCGCCCTAAGCGTTTTCTCAAGGAGACATAGAAGTGGTATTGGAACGCTGATAACGGTGTCATCACCACTGGCCATGTTGGTGGAGTACTCGAAACAGCGCAACAGGGCACACAGGTCTCGCATGGAGGCCCAATCATTGGTGGTGAAGTGGTGCTGTTCCGCAGTGCGACTGATAGTGATGTCGCGAACATAAAATTTTCAGTTCGCGAACAGCGAACGCGAACTTCCGCAAATGTTCGCGAACGGGCGAACCGGGCCAACCGCAATAGACTTCAATAGACAGGCGAATTTTAAAAACCAAAGGGACTCTTTCTGGCCACAATAGTGATGGAAAAGTTGTTTCAAGGGGACTAACACCTGGACTGTGGCATGCCGGAGGGGGATCCATGGCAAAACACACATGGAAAATTACGTAGTGGACGCAGAGTCGGGTTTTAATCCATAAAGGGCATAAATCAACTAACATTCCTAAATTGTTTGGAATAACATGCTTTAAAACATCCAGTGTGTGTATACGATCAGGTATGATGTTGTATCGATCAGGTAGTGTAAGGGTTACTCCCGCTTCACAGACATTGACAGACCAAACTCCCCTTTTAATGCACCGCAAACAACCGCAAACAGTCCATTTGCACAACCGCAAACTCCCCATTTGCACAAGGTTGGATACCAAGCTAGCCATGTCCCGGTGATGTCATTGAAGGTTTCTTCTTCCACCCAGCCACGTACAACACCAAGGGTCCCCAAAAGGTCAATTGAATTGATTTTTCAAACGGGGAGATGGTTAAAAAAAACGCTGGCTCCCTCCCCTTTGTTTTAATCCACGGTCACTGCGTCTGCGCCGTGCAATTTACTGTCACACCCGATATGAGTGGTATTTTCTGTAGTAGTATTCTCATCAGTTTAATCCCTGTTACGTCCCCAATCTGGGGGCCATTTATTGAATAGATTTTTCGAATGGGGAGATGGTTAAAAAAACGCTGGCTCCCTCCCTTTTGTTTTAATCCACGGTCACTGCGTCTGCGCCGTGCAACTTACTGTCACACCCGATATGAGTGGTGTCTTAACTAGTACTATTTCTATCAGTTTAATCCTTGTTACGTCCCATATCAGGGATTGCCTATTGTGAAAAAAAATGTAGGCCGGGTACCTTCGACTGCCTTTACAGTGACAGACCAAACTCTCATACACTAAACTGAATTGATTTTAGGAACCGGGAGATGGAAAAAGCAGCTTGGTCGGTCCTCTTACTCCCAAATTGGGGCACTGTGCGTGCACAGAGCAATGTGCAGTGACACCCTATATGAGTGGTGTCTTAACTAGTACTATTCCTATCAGTTTAATCCCTGTTACGTACCCTATCCGGACTAAAGTGTAAAAATTAAATGCCTTATTTATCGGCAAGCTACTGTGCCACCCGGTATTAGTGGTGGTGGGCACTGGCAGTGGGCACACTACAGTCTGTGGAAGTCGGCCTGACACACACTGGCAGCAGGCAAGCAACTGAAATTAAACTAAAGTGTAAAAATTAAATGCCTGTGCCACCCGGTATGAGTGGTGGTGGGCACTGGCAGTGGGCACACTACAGTCTGTGGAAGTCGGCCTGACACACACTGGCAGCAGGCAAGCAACTGAAATTAGACTAAAGTGTAAAAATTAAATGCCTGTGCCACACGGTATGAGTGGTGGTGGGCACTGGCAGTGGGCACACTACAGTCTGTGGAAGTCGGCCTGACACACACTGGCAGCAGGCAAGCAACTGAAATTAAACTAAAGTGTAAAATTAAATGCCTGTGCCACCCGGTATGAGTGGTGGTGGGCACTGGCAGTGGGCACACTACAGTCTGTGGAAGTCGGCCTGACACACACTGGCAGCAGGCAAGCAACTAAAATTAGACTAAAGTGTAAAAATTAAATGCCTGTGCCACCCGGTATGAGTGGTGGTGGGCACTGGCAGTGGGCACAATACAGTCTGTGGAAGTCGGCCTGACACACACTGGCAGCAGGCAAGCAACTGAAATTAGACTAAAGTGTAAAAATGAAATGCCTGTGCCACCCGGTATGAGTGGTGGTGGGCACTGGCAGTGGGCACACTACAGTCAGTGGAAGTTAGCCTGACACACACTGGCAGGCAACTAACCTTAGATTAAAGGGTAAAAATTAAATGCCTTTGTTTGATGCAAAGTCCTGTGCCACACGGTGTGAGTGGTGGGCACTGGCAGTGGGCACACTACAGTCTGTGGGCCTGCAGCTCCTCACACACGGGCAGGCCAGGAAACTGCAATATATATATGGAGAAAAAAAAAAAAAAGCAGACTAATGTAGCAGCCCTAAAAAGGGCTTTTTGGGGTGCTATCAGGATGCTGTCCTTACAGCAGAGATCTGATGAGTCTTTCAGGACTGGAGTGGACACTGAATACACTAGCCTAGCTATCAATTTCCCTATTAAATCAGCAGCAACTACACTCTCCCTCCTCTCACTAAGACTGCAGCTTCAGAATGAATCTAAAATGGATGCTGTGCAGGAGGTGGGAGGGTCTGAGAGGGAGGGTATGCTGCTGATTGGCTGGAATGTGTCTGCTGACTGTAAGGTACAGGGTCAAAGTTTGCTCAATGATGATGTATAGGGGGCGGACCGAACATCGCATATGTTCGCCTGCTGAGGCGAATGCGAACAAGCTATGTTCGCCGGGAACTGTTCGCCGGCAAATAGTTCGGGCCATCTCTAGCGACTGATGCGTGCCTGCTGCAGCTGAAACTCCACTATGGCCTGCTGCTGCTCGCACAGTCTCTCCAGCATGTGCAAGGTGGAGTTCCACCTGGAGGGCACGTCGCATATGAGGCGGTGAGCAGGAAGGCCGAAGTTCTGCTGTAGCACAGACAGGCGAGCAGCGGCAGGTTGTGAACGCCGAAAGCGCGCACAGACAGCCCGCACTTTATGCAGCAGCTCTGACATGCCGGGGTAGTTGTGAATGAACTTCTGCACCACCAAATTCAGCACATGCGCAAGGCAAGGGATGGTGTCAAACGGGCTAGTCCCAGAGCTGCGACGAGATTTCGCCCATTATCGCACACCACCAGGCCGGGTTTGAGGCCTACCGGCAGAAACCACTCGTCGGTCTGTTGTTCAATTCCCTGCCACAACTTCTGCGCGGTGTGGGGCCTGTCCCCCAAACATATGAGTTTCAGAATGGCCTGCTGACGTTTACCCCGGGCTGTGCTGAAGTTGGTGGTGAAGGTGTGTGGCTGACTGGATGAGCTGGTGGAAGCAGAGGAGGAGGAAGCCGAGTAGGAGGAGGAGGCTACAGGAGGCAAAGAATGATGCCCTGCGATCCTTGGCTGCGGAAGGACGTGCGCCAAGGAACTCTCCACCTGGGGCCCAGCCGCCACTACATTTACCCAGTGTGCAGTTAGGGAGATATAGCATCCCTGGCCGTGCTTACTGGTCCACGTATCTGTGGTTAGGTGGACCTTGCCACAGATGGCGTTGCGCAGTGCACACTTGATTTTATCGGATACTTGGTTGTGCAGGGAAGGCACGGCTGTCTTGGAGACGTAGTGGCGGCTGGGAACAACATACTGTGGGACAGCCATGGACATCAGCTGTTTGAAGCTGTCTGTGTCCACCAGCCTGTATGACAGCATTTCAAAGGCCAGTAGTTTAGAAATGCTGGCATTCAGGCCCAGGGCTCGAGGGTGGCTAGGTGTGAATTTACGCTTTCTCTCCAAGGTTTGTGAGATGGAGAGCTGAACGCTGCCGTGTGACATGGTGGAGATGCTTGGTGACGCAGGTGGTGTTGTCGGTGGCACATCCTCTGTTTGGTGGGCGGCAGGTGCCAACATTCCTCCTGAGGCAGAGGAAGAGGCCGAGGCAGCAGCAAAAGAGGGAGCAGGGGGAGCCAGAGTGAGTTCCTTGCTTTTAAGGTGTTTACTCCACTGCAGTTCATGCTTTGCATGTAGATGCCTGGTCATGCAGGTTGTGCTAAGGTTCAGAACGTTAATGCCTCGCTTCAGGCTAAGATGGCACAGCGTGCAAACCACTCGGGTCTTGTCGTCAGCACATTGTTTAAAGAAGTGCCATGCCAGGGAACTCCTTGAAGCTGCCTTTGGGGTGCTCGGTCCCTGGTGGCGGTGGCCAGTAGCAGGCGAACTCTCTTGGAGGCGGCTGTTCTGCTTTTGCCCCCTGCTCTCTCTTTTGCTACGCTGTTGGCTCGGTCTCACCACTGCCTCTTCCTCTGAAATATGAAAGTCAGTGGCACGACCTTCATTCCATGTGGGGTCTAGGACCTCATCGTCCCCTGCATCGACTTCCACACTGTCTTCCTCCCTGACCTCCTGTTCGGTCTGCACACTGCAGAAAGACGCAGCAGTTGGCACCTGTGTTTCGTCATCATCAGAGACGTGCGGACTCCGATGAGGTGGTATTCCCATGTCCTCATTATCAGGAAACATCAGTGGTTGGGCATCAGTGCATTCTATGTCTTCCACCACTGGGGAAGGGCTAGGTGGATTCCCTTGGGAAACTCTGCCAGCAGAGTCTTCAAACAGCATAAGAGACTGCTGCATAACTTGAGGCTCAGACAGTTTCCCTGATATGCATGGGGGTGATGTGACAGACTGATGGGCTTGGTTTTCAGGTGCCACCTGTGCGCTTTCTGCAGAAGACTGGGTGGGAAATAATGTTGTGAACATGCTGGATTCACTTTCGGCCACCCTCTACCAGCACAAGAGGGTACACTAAAACCACTATGACCGCGTCCGGGTCCCTTACTAGATGTTTTCCTCATTGTTACCGTTCACCAAGCACCACAATAAGAAAAAAATATTTGGCCCAATGTATTGATTTCAAATTCAGGCTTTTTTTACAGGCACCTAACACTATTTGCCTATTTATTTATGTAGCGTATTACACTAATCCAGGCACAGCAGTAACCACTGATTTAGGGGATTATCTCTTTTAGGGATAGTATTTAGGCCCTGGATGAAAGGTATCCTTTAATGGACAGATTTACAATTGGCCTGCAACAGCTCGAACACCAGATTCAGGGTATTGCTATTTTGGCAATTGAATTTCACCCTTAGAACAAAATATATGTTTTGGCGGACACTATTATACTTTGCCAGCCACAGCTGAAACCACTGATTTATGGTATTGCTATTTTGGCAATTGAATTTCACCTCAGAACAAAATATATAATTTGCATGACACTATGAAACTTGGCCAGCCACAGCTGAAACCACTGATTTATGGTATTGCTATTTTGGCAATTGAATTTCACCCCAGAACAAAATATATGTTTTTGCGGACACTATGAATCTTGGCCTGCAACAGCTGGGACACCAGATTCAGGGTATTGCTATTTTGGCAATTGAATTTCACCCCACAACAAAATATATTTTTTTGCGGACACTATGAATCTTGGCCAGCCACAGCTGAAACCACTATTTTATGGTATTGCTATTTTGGCAATTGAATTTCACCCCAGAACAAAATATATGTTTTTGCGGACACTATGAAACTTGGCCCGCAACAGCTGGGACACCAGATTCAGGGTATTGCTATTTTGGCAATTGAATTTCACCCCAGAACAAAATATATGTTTTGGCGGACACTATTATACTTTGCCAGCCACAGCTGAAACCACTGATTTATGGTATTGCTATTTTGGCAATTGAATTTCACCCCAGAACAAAATATATAATTTGCAGGACCCTGTGAAACTTGGCCAGCCACAGCTGAAACCACTGATTTATGGTATTGCTATTTTTGCAATTGAATTTCCCCCCAGAACAAAATATATGTTTTGCCGGACACTATTATACTTTGCAAGCCACAGCTGAAACCACTGATTTATGGTATTGCTATTTTGGCAATTGAATTTAACCCCAGAACAAAATATATAATTTGCAGGACACTATAAAACTTGGCCAGCCACATCTGAATCCACTGATTTATGGTATTGCTATTTTGGCAATTGAATTTCACCCCAGTACAAAATATATGTTTTTGCGGACACTATGAATCTTGGCCTGCAACAGCTGGGACACCAGGTTCAGGGTATTGCTATTTTGGCAATTGAATTTCACCCCAGAACAAAATATATGTTTTGGCGGACACTATTATACTTTGCCAGCCACAGCTGAAACCACTGATTTATGGTATTCCTATTTTGGCAATTGAATTTCACCACAATAAATAATCTATCCTTTGCCAGACAGCAGAAATTATTATACTTGGCTAGCCAAAGCTGGAACACCAGATTTAGGGGATTGGTATTTGGGCAATTGTATTTAACCCCTAAATAAAATATAGAAATTGCTATCCTGAGTTTCTAGGGGTGACAATTAGCACAGCCAAGCCCCTGATGGATGATATAGCAAAAAAAAAACTAGTATTGATGGATTGATAGACTTGGTGGCAGCTTGTTCTGCTGCACCACAAGTCACAAAATGGCCGCCGATCACCCCAGAAAATAAGTGACAGAAAAACGCTCTGTGCAGCCAAAAAACCAGTGAGCAAGTAACTAGCAGAAGTTGAATCATTCACAGCTGTAGATCGATCCGTTCATTAGGTGCTGTTGCTGACTTTTCCCTGCCTAATCTCGCCCTCACAGAAGCTGCGTCCTCTCCCTACACTAATCAGAGCAGTGTGACGTGCGGCGCTACGTGACCCCAGCTTAAATAGTGCCTGTTAATCATTACACTATTCATCCGATTATAGCTATATACAATGCAGGCAGTAGCGCTACTGGCATAATATCTGTGCAATCTTTTGCATACAATACAGGTGCTTCCTGCTTGCGTTTCAACCATGGAGTCTTCTTTGTGCTCCATAGGCAGGAAGTGATGTAAGGAAAGGGGCGGTTCTGATTTCCGGCACCTGATGGGTACACTTTCATCATTTAGCCTCTGTGCGTTCCAAAGAGAGGAAGTGACCTAAGGGAGTGGGCGGTCCTACCTACCGGCACCTGACGTGCAGTACACTGCGGTCGGATACTTCTGCCATGAACGCATGTGCAGCAATAAGGAAGGGGGTGGTTTGGAACTGGCGGGGCTATTTAAAGAGGCTTGATACTGGACATCAGGTGACACAGGAGAGGTCGGCACTAGTGGACGCAGGGAGCGTGAGTACTATCAGAGGATGATTAACATGGACAGTTCTCATGGAGCAAGATGGTTTATCTGTATACTTCTCTTTACAGTATTGAATTTAAAGGGCTGGAGGATGCACAGGCATATCAAATAGCAGCACAAATATCGTGAGTGTTGCTATGGGAATTTATATATAAGATATTTGCATAGTGCTGTATCCACATGGTTATGAAAGTTCCTTCCCCCTTCCAACCGAGGAAGGGAGACAAGGGGAACACAAAGTAGTTCTAACAGAGGCAGGGCAACACTTTCCAAGGCATGGGACACTTTGATGACACCCCGCCAGCAACCTCACCCTGAATCGCGGCCTGGTGAAGGAATCCATTGCAGACTGTGTCAGTGTCCTAAATGATCCCTCAGTGCCTTACAACTACTGGTTGTCCAAGCAGGACACGTGGCACGAGCTTGCGCTCTACGCCTTGAAGGTGCTGGCCTGCCCTGCCGCCAGCGTACTGTCTGAGCGTGTATTTAGTGCTGCTGGTGGCATTATAACAGATAAGCGTATCCGCTTGTCTGCTGACAGGTTGACTCAGATAAAAATAAACAAGGCCTGGATTGCCCCTGACTTCTCCACTCCACGTGGAAAGCTGTGCTAATGAGGAACAAAAACACAATTTAAAAGTAGGCTTTATAATGTACTCAATCTACAAGATTCAGATTTTTTTTACCCCTTTCACCGCAAAAAAAGGGTATATGTTTGAATCTTGTTTTCTCATCCGCCTCCTCCTCCGACTCGTCTTCCATACAGAATATACACTCACCTAAAGAATTATTAGGAACAACTGTTCTATTTCTCATTAATGCAATTATCTAGTCAACCAATCACATGGCAGTTGCTTCAATGCATTTAGGGGTGTGGTCCTGGTCAAGACAATCTCCTGAACTCCAAACTGAATGTCAGAATGGGAAAGAAAGGTGATTTAAGCAATTTTGAGCGTGGCATGGTTGTTGGTGCCAGACAGGCCGGTCTGAGTATTTCACAATCTGCTCAGTTACTGGGATTCTCACGCAAAACCATTTCTAGGGTTTACAAAGAATGGTGTGAAAAGGGAAAAACATCCAGTATGCGGCAGTCCTGTGGGCGAAAATGCCTTGTTGATGGTAGAGGTCAGAAGAGAATGGGCCGACTGATTCAAGCTGATAGAAGAGCAACGTTGACTGACATAACCACTTGTTACAACCGAGGTATGCAGCAAAGCATTTGTGAAGCCACAACACGCACAACCTTGAGGCGGATGGGCTACAACAGCAGAAGACCCCACCGGGTACCACTCATCTCCACTACAAATAAGAAAAAGAGGCTACAATTTGCACAAGCTCACCAAAATTGGACTGTTGAAGACTGGAAAAATGTTGCCTGGTCTGATGAGTCTCGATTTCTGTTGAGACATTCAAATGGTCCGAATTTGGCATAAACAGAATGAGAACATGTATCCATCATGCCTTGTTACCACTGTGCAGGCTGGTGGTGTAATGGTGTGGGGGATGTTTTCTGGGCACACTTTAGGCCCCTTAGTGCTAATTGGCCATCGTTTAAATGCCAGGGGCTACCTGAGCATTGTTTCTGACCATGTCCATCCCTTCATGACCACCATGTACCCATCCTCTGATGGCTACTTCCAGCAGGATAATGCACCATGTCACAAAGCTCGAATCATTTCAATGATGACAATGAGTTCACTGTACTAAAATGCCCCCCACAGTCACCAGATCTCAACCCAATAGAGCATCTTTGGGATGTGGTGGAACGGGAGCTTCGTGCCCTGGATGTGCATCCCTCAAATCTCCATCAACTGCAAGATGTTATCCTATCAATATGGACCAACATTTCTAAAGAATGCTATCAGCACCGTGTTGAATCAATGCCACGTAGAATTAAGGCAGTTCTGAAGGCAAAAGGAGGTCCAACACCGTATTAGTATGGTGTTACTAATAATTCTTTAGGTGTGCGTATATGCCCTCACTATAATCTTTTGTAGCGTTCGCTCAGCTTCAGGCCCTCACCTCCAATGCTTTATACCGTCTGCTCACCTGTAGGCCATCACTGCAATGTTTTATGGGGTTCGCTAGGCTTCAGGCCCTCACCTCCAATGCTTTATAAGGTCTGCTCACCTGTAGCCCATCACTGCAATGATTTATAGGGTTCGCTAGGCTTCAGGCCCTCACCTCTAATGCTTTATACTGTCTGCTCACCTGTAGCCCATTATTGCAATGATTTATGGGGTTCACTAGGCTTCAGGCCCTCACTACAATTTTTTATTGGGTCTGCTCACCTTCAGGCCCTCCACTATAATGTTTTAGACAGTAACCAGCACGCCCTTGCTCCAAATGTTTTTGAGGGTCACCAGTAGGCCATCAATGATAATTTTTCAAGGGTGTGTATGATGCCCTCCTTTATGTGTAATAAAGGGTGTATTGGAGTGCCGATTCCTTGTCATTTTTGGCAGCCTTTTCACTTAGTGCATAGGCTTTATGAGTGCAGCAGTGTACCTGAACAATTGTAGCACCATGTGAATGAGGCCCTCCTTTATGTGATATACAGACTGTATCGGAGTGCTTCTTCCTTGTAATTTTTGGCAGCATTTGCACTGTATATACAATTGTAAATCCAGGAAAGAATGTTTCCTAACAATTTTACCTCTAAAAATGTTTTTTATTTTTTTTGAGGGGGCGGGATTTTGTCGCTATGGAAAAGTGGCAGACAACTGGGACAATATGGTTCCCAGCTGCGACATTGGAGTCCAATATGCACCCAGACATGGTCCCCATGCTGTTTTAGATCCATTTCGGTGGTGTTTCTGTCACTTTCTGACTTTTTCCAATGGACCAGGCACCCTCCCCTCATCCGAGCAGGGGTTGCCTGGTTATCTCCCATTGTCTTCTATTATACTTGGGTGCTCGGCACGAATATCGCTATGTGTTCAGACCGAGTACCCGAACATCCGAACTCTTTGGTGCTCTTTGGTGCTCGCTCATCACTAGTCATGTTCCTTCCATATGGCTACTTTTGCCGCAGCTGCTCTTATGTGCTGCTAATCCCCTACGCCACTTCCATTAGCCCTATTGCCTTTAGACAAAAATGCTAAAGGGGCAGCAACATGCTAAAACATAACTTTTAATAATGTTAGGTGAAAAACTATAAGAAAGAACCCCTTACAACGAATAACAACTGGGTCTGGGGAGATGAGCACACTTTAACAGTCACACTGGTTACGTGTGCACATTGGTGTCTAGTGCAGAGATGCCCTCTTGTCCCAGTCAGATGCCAAAAGACAAAAAGACTAACGCCTTGCTAATAAGCGTGGTCATAGGCTAGCCAGGTTAGGCATAGAGTAGGTTGTGTGTAGACACAGCCCAGTCCACCCATTCATGAGTGGAATTCATACTAATGTAGTGTAGGAAGGAGAGGGTAATGTCTGCCACAATAGTCACCAGTGCACAGTCCGGATGACAAGCTGTCCCTGTTGATCCCTACTTGGCCTGCTAAACCCTCAAAGCCTCCTAACACGGGGTCCTTGCCCCGCAAGGGGTGGCCCCGTCCGGAACCTGACCCTACACTGGAATCCCTGGGGATCCCTAGATGGAGTGTCAGTTGGGACTATGTAGAGTGCTTAATACAATTAGGTGAGATGAAAAAATTGAGTGACCTATATTTATAAACACTTGTCCCTATAATGAGTGTGTACTAGGGTCAAGTGAACTGAACAACTAGTGTATATTCACGTTCATGTTCCTACGCGTTTCTTCTACTGAATATACTATATCAATTGGTCTTTGTCAAAAAATGAGGTGAAAGCCTTATGAGTCGTCAGGGAACATTATTATTATTATTATTATTTATTTTTAGAGCGCCATTCATTCCATAGCGCTGTACATATCATAAGCGGGGCACATACATAAAACAGCCAATTGCCTTAAGCATGAACGAGACAAGTTACAGACTGGTACAGAAGAATAGAGGGCCCTGCCGGTGAGTGCTTACAATCTACATGGTATGGGGGAAGGAGACAGTAGGCGAGGGTGAAGCTGGTCATGGCGGTATAGAGGCAGCAGTGTCACTGGTCGTAGGCTTGTCTGAAGAGGTGGGTTCAAAGGCTATCTGGAGAGCTACCTCCTCAGTGAAGGATAAGTTTAGGGAGAGGAGGTATGGCAGCCTCCAGGAGGTATACAGGCTCCCAGTGTACGGACCAAGTACCTATTAATGTCCCTCTGCCCAGCGTTGGCACCTGCCGTGGGGGAGCAGAGAGGATTGCCCAGCTGTAGGATAAATATAGATAATGAAAGCCCCACCCCCCGATATGTCTACTACGCAAAAAAGAAAAAGAAATAAACTCTTCCCCTCCCCATAATAGGGAGACCTCTATGTCTTGCCCCATGTAGAGACAGGAAACACTAAGGATGCTGGCACACAGTGCAGTTCTGACATGCATTCAGCATGCCGTTTTTATTGTAGATAGCTGAAATTGATTAAACCATTTCAACTATGCAAAACACCAGGGATTTATGAGGCTGCTAAACTGGCTAAATTGAAATCTGGATCCTGAATACATGTCAGAACTGCACCATGTGCCAGCACCCTGAGGAGGTGGGGCAATTTAAACTCTCTCTCTCTCTCTGTGTGTGTTCCTGTACCTACATAGGTCACAGTAGTAATGCCCATTGTGCCCCCTTCACAGTAATAATGCCCATTGTGCCAACTTAATAGTAGTAATGCCATCTGTGTCCCCTCCATAGTAGAAATCCCCATTGTGCACTGTGCCCCCTCCATAGTAAAAATGCCAATTGTACCCCATCCATAGTAGAAATGCCCATTGTGCCTCCTTCACATTAACAATGCCCATTATGTCCCCTCCAGAATATAAATGCCCATTGTGCTTCCTCCTTAGTAGAAATGCCCATTGTGCCACCTTCACATTAGCAATGCCCATTTTGCCCCTTCCAGAATAGAAATGCCCACTGTGCCCCTTTCATATTAGCAATGCTCATTGTGCCCCCTCCGGAGTAAAAATGCCCATTGTACCTCCTCTAGAATTGCAATTCCCATTGTGCCCCCTCCAAAGTAGAAATGCCCATTGTGCCCCCTTCAAATTTGCAATGCCCATTTGGCCCCCCCAGAGTAAAATGTCCATTGTGCCCCCTTCACATTTGCAATGCCCATTGTGCCTCCTTCAGAGTAGAAATGCCCATTGTGCCCCTCCAAAGTAGAAATGCCCATTGTGCCCCCTTCACTTTTGCAATGCCCATTGTTCCCCCTCCAAAGTAGAAATGCCCATTGTGCCCCCTTCACTTTTGCAATGCCCATTGTGCCCCCTCCAGAGTAAAAATGTCCATTGTGCCCCCTCCAGGATTGAAATGCCCATTGTGCCCCCTCCAAAGTAGAAATGCCCATTGTGCCCCCTTCACATTTGCAATGCCCATTGTGAATTCTCCAGAGTAAAAATGTCCATTGTGCCCCCTTCACATTTGCAATGTCCATTGTGCCCCCTTCACATTTGCAATGCCCATTATGCCTCCTCCAGAGTAGAAATGCCCATTGTGCCCCCTCCAGAGTAGAAATGCCCATTGTGCCCCCTTCACTTTTGCAATGCCCATTGTGCCCCCTCCAGAGGAAAAATGTCCATTGTGCCCCCTTCATATTTGCAATGCCCATTGTGCCCCCTCCAGAGTAGAAATGCCCATTGTGCCCCCTCTGTGTTAAAAAAGGCAAAAAAAAAAACACAGTAATCACTCACCTTGTCCCATTCCTGAAGCTCACAGTCCTCTCTCCCCTGCAGACACAGATCGCTCTGCAACACTGTGTGGGCGGAGCTTATGAAGCTTTCAGCGGTTAAGGCTCTGCCCACACAGGTCAGAAGCACTATTTGTGCCTGCAGACTGAATGGTGGAGCAGGGAGAAGTCTTCCTGCTTCACCATTCAGAGCGCCACTGGCCTAAAGGAGGGGAGGAGTGCGGCTGAGTCATAGGACATCAGCTCCCAGTGCTCTAGCAATAAGCTCTTCCATCGGTATTGATGGAAGTGCTCATTGCTTCTGGACTCTGGCACCCGGGGCGGATCGCCACCCATGCCCCCCACCCCCTTAGCACGCCACTGGCTATGTAAAAGGAAAATAAAAAAGTTATGGCTCTGGAAAAGCTGGGAGTAAAATACGAAAATAAATAAAATGAATTTAAAAACAAAAAAGAAAATGGCCTGGTCCTGAAAGGGTTAAATGAATTAGAAAAGAACTGCTCCAACCACCAAACTTTCAAAGTAATCTCTAGGCATTTTAAGGAGAAAAAAATACCCTGTTAATTTGATTCACAATGCTTTTAAAAAAGGCCTGAAAAGCTGACACAGGACAAGTGCCTCCAACCCCCAAAAAATGCTTAACTGAAACACAGCTAAATACAACTTTATCACTACATATACCATTGGTCACAATGTGATAATATAAAACAAAATAGAAGATATCTTTCGTATAACATCATCCATAGGACAGCACAGTTTAGATCCTCTGTCACTAATGAGACCTTTGTCAAATAGTTGGCTGGATCAAAAACTGTATCAAAAACATAAAAATTAATCGCAATATAGGGTAAGTACATCTTTGGTAATTTACCATAGACCAGTGGTCTCCTAGTGTAGGCTCACCTTATGGAGTTGTGATTTAAAGTAGATTTTTAGTAGATCGCTAGGATATGTCCCCATTGTCTGATTGGTGCGGGTCCCACCACTGGGAGCCGCACCTACAACAAGAACGAAGCAGGGAGCGCTGTGGCTGGAGGATCCCGGATTTCCCGGGGTCTGTCCACCACCAAGCTCTGCTTCATGCTGCTCCCATAGAAGTGAATGCGTGGCCCATGCTCCTATTCGTTTCTACGGAGCCAGTGCTTGGCTATTTTCGGCGGCCCCATAGAAATGAATGGAGGGCAGCTGTGCATGTGCAGTGCACCCCTTGTTCATTTCCCTGCTCGTTGTAGGTGCCCTGGGACCTGCACTTATCAGACAATGGGGGCAAATCCTAGCGATATGCCCCCATTGTCTGAGATGGCAAAACCCCTTTAAGTTGAAATATGACTGGGTCCTGAAGGGGTTAAAATCAACACAATTAATATCCTTATCTATGAATAAATATGTATAAAAATAATGACAATGAATATCCTTAACAGTAAATAAATATATATGATTAAGATAAAATGACATAAAATTGCACAAGAAAATGTATGCTAAAAATCATATGTGCATGATGTTCTAAAAAAAAGTTGAATCTAGCCCTTTTTGACTATAATTGTGAACTATGGAGGTGGAACTAAACCTATGATGGTAAGTAGTACTTGTCCTATCTGCATTTACCCTTTCTGTTTTCAGTGTCCGTTCCGTTTTTTTGGCGGACCGTATACGGAACCATTTATTTCAATGGGTCTGCAAAAAGAACGGAAGTTACTCCGTGTGCATTCCGTTTCCGTATGTCCGTATTCCCGTTCCACAAAAAAAAAGAACATGTCCTATTATTGTTTGCATTACGGACAAGGATAGCACTGTTCTATCAGGGGCCAGCTGTTCTGTTCCGCAAAATGCAGAATGCACACGGACCTCATACTTTTTTTTTTCGGATCCGTTTTTAGCGGAATGCAAAATACATACGGTCGTGTGCATGACCCCTTAGTCTGAATGCTCTGACCTACTTAATGAAGGCCACATGGGCACTCCAGTACATAAATAACATAGGTGGAGCTACAATCTAAACTATGACTGATTGTAAAGGACTCACCAGTCTGGTTATTTTAGAAGGAAATTGTTTCTGAAATTGTCCTACAACACATACATTTGGGTTGTTTGCATCTGAAACTCTCCAGGGGTTTGAGTTTACTTGGAGCCAGCAATTAGGGGTCTTGCCTAGTGTTGATCGAGCACCAAAGTGCTTGTGTGCTCTGGTGCTCGAGTAGAGCACAATGAAAGAACCCAAGCACAATGAAAGAACACGAGCATTAAACCAGGCACCCCTGCTCTGAAGAGGGGAAAGTGCTGGGTCCCACTGAGGTCTATGCAAAAGATCACTGTACAGTGAGGGAATCCCCCAGTGTGAGTCTGCAGATTAGGAGTCCCTGCTCTGACTCCATATATAGCTATGTCCATATAGGGAGTCAGTGCTTGGGGACATCCAGTGTATTTAAATCTAATTTAGCCTCTATTTCTGAAAAGTTCCTGCTGGAATTTGAACTCACAACCTTTTACATTAGAGGAAAGGACCTTTACCATTCATCTATAAAGCTGAATGATAAACTGTGTCAGAAAAACCTCATAGTAGTTTATCTTTTAGTAAGTATTGCTATACAGCAGAAGTATAATTTTATATTTCAGTGCAGGTTAACATGTAGTTGTATAGAGTAGTGGTTAAGGTTCTTGGCTCTAATGTGGAAGGTTGTGAGTTCAAATCCCCCAGAAATGCTTATTAGTAATTGTAAAAAATGTATGGCACAAAATAAATGTGTAATTACAAAAAAAAGTAAAAAAATAATATATATATATATGGAAAATTGGCAGCACAGCCTATCAAAATAGCAGGGTGCAAGGCCCACTGGAATAGCCAATCCAAATAATATAAATTAAAAAGGGCAGCACTCCAAAACAGCTTTTTTTTTAAATAAAGAAAAGTTTAATCACCCGTATGGCAAAGGCGACATTTTGGCTCTATACTGGAGCCTTACTCAGGCTATGTATAAATATATCAGGGGTCAGTACAGAGATCTCTTCCATCATCTATTTATCCCCAGGACTGTGACTATGACAAGGGGACACCCTCTGCGTCTGGAGAAAAGGTTTGTGCACAAACATAGAAGAGGATTCCTTACGGTAAGAGCAGTGAGACTATGGAAATGTCTACCTGAGGAGGTTGTGATGGTGAGTTCACTAAAAGAGGCCAGTTGTATGTACTGCCAAATTCTCAGAAACACTTTTGAAGCTTATGGTAGAGAAGTGAACATTCATTGCACAGGCAACAGCTCTGGTAGACATTCCTGCAGTCAGCATGCCAATTGCACGCTCCCTCAAACGTTGCAACATCTGTGGCATTGTGCTGTGTGATCGAACTGCACATTTCAAAATGGTATTTTATTGAGGGCAGTCTAAGGCACACCTGTGCAATATTCATGCTGTCTAATCATCACCTTGATATGCCACACCTGGGCGGCGGGATGGATTATCTCGTCAAAGGAGAAGTGCTCACTTACACAGATTTAGACAGATTTGTGAACCATATTTGAGAGTAATGGGTCTGCTGTGTATGTAGAAACAGTTTCAGATCTTTGAGTTCAGCTCATGCAAAATGGGAGCAAAAGTGCTGCGTTTATATTTTTCTTCAGTGTATATTATCATATATTATGTATTCTAAATATATATAATAATATACGTAAATATATTATGGCTAAAAACTTATATATATGTTTAAATTAAATTTACCCGCTATTTCTGAACAGGATTCTGCTGGGATTTGAACTCACAACCTTTTACATTTGAACCAAGAACCTTAACCTGCTATACAGCTACATGTTAACCTGCAGTAAAATAGTAACATAGTATATAGGGCCGAGAAAAGACATTTTTCCATCCAGTTCGGCCTGTTTTTGTGCAAGTTGATCCAGAGAAAGGCAAAAAAATCCTGTGAGGTAGAAGCAAATTTTCCCCATTTATGGGAAAAAATTCCTTCCCGACTCCAATCAGGCAATCAGAATAACTCCCTGGATCAACAACCCCTCTCTAGTAGCTATAGCCTGTAATATTGTTACACTCCAGAAATACATCCAGTCCCCTCTTGAACTCTTTTAGTGATCTCACCATCACCACCACCTCAGGCAGAGAGTTTCATAGTGTCACTGCTCTTACGGTAAAGAATCCTTTTCTATGTTGGTGTACAAACCTTCTTTCCACCAGACTCAGAGGGTGTCCCCTCGTCACAGTCCTGGATATAAATAGATGATGGGAAAGATCTCATTACTGTCCCCTGATATATTTATACATAATAATTAGATCTCCCCTCAGTCTCTTTAAACCTCATCTGCCACTTCTCTGCCCAAGCCTCTAATCTATCCAGATCCATCTGTAGCAGTAAATTGTCAGTGTTAATTACTTTACACAGTTTAGTGTCACCTGCAAACATTGATATTTTACTATACAAGCCTTCTACAAGATCATTAATACATATATTGAAGAGAATAGGGCCCAATACTGACCCCTGAGGTACTCCACTAGTGACAGTGACCCAGTCTGAGTGTGTACCATTAATAACCACCCTCTGTTTTCTGTCACTTAGCCAGTTACTTACCCACATACAGACATTTTCTCCCAGTCGGAGCATCCTCATTTTATATACTAACCTTTTATGCGGTACAGTGTCAAATGCTTTGGAGAAGTCCAGATATAGGACATCCATTGATTTACCACTGTCAAGTCTAGAACTTACCTCCTCATAGAAACTAATTAAATTAGTTTGACATGACTGATCCCTCATGAAGCCATGCTGATATGGCCTTATTTGCTTATTTTCATTGAGATCCTCCAAGATAGCATCTCTTAGAAAGCCTTCAAACAGTTTACCCACAACAGATGTTAAGCTTACCAGCCATAGTTTCCAGGCTCTGTTTTTGGAACCTTTTTGAATATTGGCACCACATTTGCTATGCGCCAATCCTGTGGGACACTCCCTGTCAATATAGAGTCCGCAAATATCAGAAATAAGGGTCTGGCTATGACATTACTTAATTCTCTTAGGATATGGGAGTGTATGCCATCTGGTCCTAGCGATTTGTCTTTTTTAATCTTTTTAACTCACTGTTGTATAGAGATGTCCCGAACTATTGGCCGGCGAACAGTTCACGGCGAACATCGCATGTTTGCATTCGCAACGGTGGGCGAACATATGCGATGTTCGGTCCGCCCCCTTGACGTCATCATTGAGCAAACTTTGACCCTGTACCTTACAGTCAACAGACACATTCCAGCCAATCAGCATACCCTCCCTCCCAGACCCTCCCACCTCCTATCAAAAAGCAAGGACAGCATCCATCTTAGATTCATTCTGAAGCTGCAGTGTAGGGCCCCATTCACAAGTCAGCAATTTTGCTTGCATCCATTCCTCAATTCTGCGGAATGGATGCAGACTTATTCATTGTGAATGGGGCCAGACGTGATGCGGCCCCAAACTTCCGGGTTTCGGCCCTGAAACATCCAGCCGCGGCTCCGCAAAAGATAGAGCATGTCCTATTCTTGTCTGCAACCTGCGGACAAGAATAGGCATCTCTATGGGGAGTGCCGGCATGGTGTGTTGCGGATCCGCAACACACTACGGACGTCTGAATAGGGCCTTTGTTCGAGCAGGGAGAGTGCTGCTGCTTAATTAATAGGGAAAGCGTTAGCTAGGCCAGTGTTCTGTGTCCACTCCAGTCCTCAAAGACTCATCTGCTGTAAGGACAGCGTCCTGACAGCACCCCAAAAAGCCCTTTTTAGGGCTGGTACATCAGTCTGCTTTCATTTTTTTTTTATATATATAGATTGCAGTTGCCTGCCCGTGTGTGAGAGGCCGCAGGCTGACAGACTGTACTGTGTGCACACCACTCATATACAGCTGTGTTCAAAATTATTCAACCCCCGAAGCTGTAAAGGGTTTTAGGGAATTTAGTGTACATTTGCAATTGTGTTCAAAATGAAATCTTACAAGGACTTTTTAAAGAACCAAATGCAACTAAAATGACATCAATTGTTTTTGTAATATAGTATTAAATGTTTTTTTTGTGATTTCTTCATTGACACAATTATTCAACCCCTTAACCCCTTAAGGACGAATGGCGTACATGTACGCCCTTGCGTCCTGGTACTTAAGGACCAAGGGCGTACATGTACGCCCTGAGAAGTTCCGATCACCGCTGCGCACGTGGCGGTGATCGGAACAAGATGCCTGCTGAAATCATTCAGCAGGCATCCTGTGACAATGCCGAGGGGGGTCCTGTGACCCCCCCGTGTCGGCGATCACAAAAAACCGCAGGTCAATTCAGACCTGCGGTTTGTTGCGCTATGTGTAGTCTCTGATCCCCACGGTCTGTGACCGCGGGGATTAGAGACTAAAATCTGCCCCTAATTGTAAATTTTAACTCCCCCCCTGCACCCCGCCATCTTAGTGTCCCCCCGGGCGGTGCAGGGGGGGGGATTTGCGGGCGGCGCGGGAGGCGGGCGGTGCGGGAGGCGGGCGGTGCTGCAGGCGGGATCGCAATTGCGATCCCCCGCCCGCCTCCTTTCAATCCATTTCCCTGGTGTCTAGTGGGTATAGCAGGGGGTCAGCACATTACTGACACCCTGCTATAAACTGCTGACATCTGTGCATGATCGTTCAGTAACGCAGCCAAAAAATACCCATCTCCGCAGAGGCTGTCTTTTTTTAATTAAAAAAATCTGTTCTTACCAGTTTAATCTCTGTTTTGTCCCCTTTCAGTAGGCTCAGTAGGATCTTTAGGCTCATGCGTCCTTTTGTGGAGGTGACAAACCTGGTCAGTCAAACCCAAGGCAACATCATCGACCTCATCCCATATGCGTTTTTTCTGGAGCCTGCCCTGCGAAGAGTGCTGGATCAGGCCGTAGATGAGCATGAAGAGGAAGAGTTGTGGTCGTCATCACCACCAGAAGAAGCCTTGTCATTGATTGCTGGACCTGCGGCAACGCAGAGAGAGGAGTCTGAAGAAGAGGAGTCAGAGGAGGAAGGTGGCTTTGAGGAGGTGGAAGACCAACCACAGCAGGTGTCCCAGGGGGCCTTTCGGGGACCCTTGGTGTTGTACGTGGCTGGGTGGAGGAAGAGACCTTCAATGACGTCAGTGAGGACAAGGAACGGGACATGGCTAGCTTGGTATCCAACCTTGTGCAAATGGGGAGTTTGCGGTTGTGCAAATGGACTGTTTGCGGTTGTTTGTGGTGCGTTAAACGGGGAGTTTGGTCTGTCACTGTGAAGCGGGCATAACCCTTACACTACCTGATCGATACAACATTATACCTGATTGTATACACACACTGGATGTTTTAATGCATGTTATTTCAAACATTTTAGGAATGTTAGGTGATTTATGCCCTTTATGGATTAAAACCCGACTCTGCGTCAACTACGTAATTTTCCATGGGAGTTTTGCCATGGATCCCCCTCCGGCATGCAACAGTCCAGGTGTTAGTCCCCTTGAAGCAACTTTTCCATCACTATTGTGGCCAGAAAGAGTCCCTGTGCGTTTTAAAATTTGCCTGCCTATTGAAGTCTATGGTGTTTCACTCATTCGCGAACATTTGCGGAAACTCGCGTTCACTGTTCGCGAACGGAAAATTTTATGTTCGCGACATCTCTACTGTTGTACTTCTTCCTGGGTCAGACAGGGCACTTTTAATGGGGAATTTACTTTTACATTCTGCATTTCATCTTACAGTTCATTTTCCTCAGTGAAAATAGTGGAGAAAAAAATATTTAATAGCCTTGCTTTTTCCTCGTCACTCTCTGCAACTCCCCCTTCATTGCTATGTAGAGGGCCGACACCTTCAGATTTATACTTTTTACCGTTTATGTAATTGAAGAACATTTTAGGGTTAGTTTTGCTCTCTTTGGCAATTAATCTCTTGGTCTCTAGTTTGTCAGTTTTAATTTGTTTTTTACATATTCTATTTTTTTTCTTATAGTTTTTCAGTGCTTCCTGGCTCCCCTCCTGTTTTAGTGAATTAAATGCTTTATTTTTGTCATTTATTGATTTCTTTACAGTTCTATTTATCCACATTGGTTTCTTTTTGTTCCTTAACCTTTTATCCCCATATGGTATGTACCCCTCACAATTTGATTTTAGGATGCTTTTAAAAATATCCCATTTTGGAGCTGAATTTTTATCTTTGAGGACTTTGTCCCAGTTAGTTAGGCCCATGGCCTCTCTTAGTTGGCTAAATTTAGCGTTGAAACGCCCGTTTGAAGGATAATTGGAAGGTTATTACTTTATGATAACTATTTCCCAGGTGTCCCCCAACCTGCACATCTGTTGTTCTATCAGGTCTATTGGTTAATACTAAGTCCAGTATGGCTGTCCGTCTAGTCGGGTCCTGAACTAGTTGGGAAATGTAATTGTCTTTGGTTATCATCAAGAACCTGTTTCCTTTATGAGATGTACAGGTTTCAGTTTCCCAGGCTATATCTGGGTAGTTGAAGTCCCCCATAATAACGACCTCATTATGATATTCCACCTCGTCTATCTCGTTTAGTAGTAGATTTTCTGTGGACTCTGGTATATTATGTGGATTATGATAAACTCCTATTAGTAATTTATTATTATTTTTATTTTTGCCTCAATGTATTTCTACCCACAGTGACTCCACATGTACATATCCCTCACTTATATCTTCTCGGACTTTGGGCTTTAGACAGGACTTTACATAAAGGCAGACTCCTCCCCCTCTCCAGTTTTGACGATCCTTTCTAAACAGACTGTAACCTTGTACATTAACTGCCCAGTCATAGATATCATCCAGCCATGTCTCAGTTATTCCCACTATGTCATAGTCCCCCTCACACATCACTAATTCCAGTTCACCAGTTTTATTAGTCAGGCTTCTGACATTAATATACATACATTTTAGAGGTTTATGTATTTTTTTTACCCTGCACCTTTCCTTCTAAACTGTTCTAGTTCCTCCCTCCTTCTATTCCTCTTCCAGCCCCACTACCTTGCCCGTGGTCTATATCTGCACTATCCTCCCCTCCTATAACCTAATTACCCTCCCCCCCCAGTCCCTAGTTTAAAGTGAAATATAAAATGATACTTCTGCTCTGTAGGAATACTAACTATATGACAGATTATCACAGATTATCACAGATTACTAAAGAGCTTCATAGCTGAGTGGTTGATTGCCTCTAATGTAGAAGGTTGTGAGTTCAAATCCCAGCAGAGACTTTTCAGAAATAGAGGCTAAATTAGATTTAAATACACTGACTCGAGCATTGCAAGCGAGCACACTCGGTAATTGGCTGAGTATCGCGATGCTCGAGTCGAACACCAGTTTAGCCGATCATGGTCGCTCTTAACACTAGTCTTGCCCATCTGAATGTTAGATGAGGCTTCACTGGAAGAGGCCATTAATATTAAAGGGGTTGGTCACTTTCTGGCTACTTGTGACTAGTGTGTATGTAAGATGGCTACAGGGCTACTAATTTAGCCTTTGTAGATACCCTGTGCTGTTTGCTCTATGTGATAAGCCATGCACCTTGTTAGGAAAATCTTCTGTGCTGTCCACATAGAGATCCAGTTCATAAGATGGTCACTGATGGAGTGTCATGGAACTAGGCAAATCACCTCCATGTGATGTCTCCTTTATTCAAAAACACTGCACCTATACTAATCTCCCAACAGTACAGGTGTAGAGCATTTGAATGGAGAAGACATCATATGGAGATGATTTGCCTGGTCACATTACCCTTCATGAATAATTAGAAAGCGGTCCATCCCTTTAAGACATTCCTCAATTGTGGTTCAGTTCATTTTGTGTATTTACTGCAATGTCCCTGTTGCTTACAGTATATTAAAATCACAGCATTTAAATCACTAAAACAGGAATTTACAGAGGAAGCTTTGAAAAAATAGAAGGGGAAAACAGTAGAATATGTAAAAGGCAAATAAAAGCAGTGTTGGCCCTTTACTATTAAATATTTTTTTTTCTCCACTGTAATCACTGAGGAAATGCAGAATGTAAAACTCCCCATTAAAAGTGGCCTGGCTCATCCAGGAAGAAGTGCAGCGGTGTCTTAAAAAGATTAAAATACACAAATCACTGAAATCGGATAGCATACACCCCTGTATCCTAAGAGAATTAAGTGATGTCATAGCCAGACCCTTATTTCTGATATTTAAGGACTCTATACTGACAGGGAGTGTTCCACAGGATTGGCGCTTAGAAAATGTGATGTCAATATTCAAAAAGGAGTCAAAAGCAGAGCCTGGAAAATGTAGGCCATTAAGTTTAACATCTGTCATGGGTAAACTGATTGAAGATTTTCTAAGTGATGCTATCTTGGAGTACCTTAATGAAAAAAGCGTATAACAGCATGGCTTCATGAGGTATTGCAAAGAAAAAGGAGGTCAGTTAGCACATCCCAATGTGCAGATGCATGTTGCCATGGCTGAAAGCATGAAGACAAAAAAAAAAAACAATACAAAAACAGCATTCTGCAAACACAAATAAAGTATAATAATGCCATAATTATGGAAATTATTCTGGTACTAATGCTTCACTCATTTTATAAATTAGAGATTCTTGCCAAATACATTTTGTACAAAATTATTTGCGCCTGTCTGCCGGCGTCAAGGCGATCTCTATAGGACAGGAACCTAACACTAAATGCTACCTGTTATGGTGCCATACTGGCCACCATATAACATAGGGAATGCAGGTTTCACATGCATGTTGGGACCACTTTGCCATTTGCCGCTTTTGGTGCCATAATGGCCTCTGAGACGGCAGCATTAGGATTTGGTCATGTCAAACTAATTTAGTCCATTTCTATGAGGAGGTAAGTTCTAGACTTGATGGGGGTAGGTCATTGTCGTATATATTTTAACTTCTCCAAAGCATTTGATACTGTCCCACATAAAAGGTTAGTATATACAGTAGAATGAGAATGTTTGGACTAGGAAAAAATGTGTGTATGTGGGTAAGTTCCTGGCTCAGAGGGTGATTAATAATGGTACACACTCAGATTGGGTCACTGTCACTAGTGGGGTACCACTGGGGTCAGTATTGGGCCCTAGTGTCTTTAATATATTTATTAATGATCTTGGAAAAGGCTTGCACAGTAAAATATGAATTTTTGCAGACAACACTAAACTGTAATTAACATAGATGAGGACAGTATACTGCTACAGATGGATCTGAATAGATTGAAGACTTGGGCAGAGAAGTGGCAGATGAGGTTTAACACTGACAAATTTAAGGGTATAAATAGGGGAAGAAATAATGCACGAAAAGGTGCATACATGCCCATGATGAGAACATAGTTCTGCCACTTTACAAATCACTAGCCAGACCACCCATGGAATATTGTGTACAATTCTGGGATCCTGTGAACAAAGACAGACATAGCAGAGCTGAGGAGGGTCTATGTATAAATAGTACAGAGATCTCTCCCATGATCTATTTATACTGTGACGAGGGAACATCCTCTGCATCTAGAGGAAAGAAGGTTTCCACACAATCATAGAAGAGGATTCTTACGATAAGAGCAGCAAGAATGTCTAACTCTTTGCCTGAGGTGGTGTGATGGTTAATTTACTATAAGAGTATAAGAGGGGCCTGCATGTATTTCTGGAGTGTAATAATATTACAGGTTTTAGTTACTAGCAATGGGTTGTTGATCCAGCGAGTTATTCTGATTGCCTGATTAGAGTCGGAATGGAATTTTTTCCTCTTAAATTAGGAAAATTGGCTTCTACCTCATGGGGGTCTTCTTCCTTCCTCTGGATCAACTTGCTGGATAACAGGCTGAACTAGATTGACAGATGTCTTTTTTCAACCTAACAAACTATAGGGGTCATTTATGAATATATATACTGCAAAGGGGATTTGCATCCGAATCTGTGACTTCTTCCCCATCCACGCCATGTACGCCAGTTCTAAAAAAGAGGGGTTGCATGGGCAGGGAAGGAGGCCGGCCGGCTGCCCATCTCATTTATCATTTTCTACCCCTGGTTCAGGCATAGAAAATTATCTAAATCTATGCCAGAATGGGAGCTGGCATAGATTTAGGTTGATCGTGGAAGTGTCTAAGATACGTAGAGGCAGGCACCTCTACATTACTTAGGTGCATCAAGCGCCAGCGCAGAGATATTAAGACCAGAATCTAAAATGCCGACCTTAATAAATGACCCCAGATATTACTATGTTAAGTATTTATTACAATTTTTATATCATTAAGAATTTACTATGAATCCTAGAAATATTTATGTACTAATTTGTGATGGATCAGCAGTGCTAAAGAAAAAACACGGCCTCTCCATAACTTTGGCGCATCCAGCTCCAGTTCTAACTGTAAGACAGCTTCTTAGCGGTCTTACATTTAGACCATTTTCTACAACTAAAACAGGCATAAAAAATCATAAACTAGATGGGCCTGGTGGCCTGACCCCTTTATCGCCCATGCCACACCCACAATTTTAGACCTGGAGTAAGTGAGGCGAAGTCGCAGATAGCGATGCAGCTAACTGTTGCGCCGCTATCTAAACATGAAATCCAACTCATTTAGGCATATTTCAGTAAAGTAAATGACCCCCATACATTGTGCACTATGGGGCACCATGCTCTTTTCTTTCTATTATAGTTGTCATGAATGGTGGTGCATGACCCCCCTATTTGATTTGTGTCTCTTTCTCCTTTGGGGTAGTAATCGGGATTATTATATGAATTGTACCTCTGCATATGCTTTACAATGTACTGTATTTCTGCAATACAAGAAGGGGCGGTCTTTTTGTACTTAGTTTAAAAATTCTAAAATATATAATAATTATTTGGAAAAAGATAACTTTCTTTACAAACACATCACTGTTATTTATTCTACTGTTGCATTTAGTTTGCATATTGTAAACCGCCTTGTCTCTGTTTTTTGATTACTATTATTGCAAAAAAAAAAAGTACATGTTTCATAAATGAGCACAGTTTCGGGGCTATATATCTTACACCACACAATTAAAACATTTGCAAGATTACCTACAGTAGATAACACTTTTATTTACAATGTGGATAGCACTTTGTCATTACACCAGAAATTGTTTTACGGTTATAATAGTATTGTATATATTGTTTAAAAGTTAGTTACTACACTTTCCTACTCAACATTAGTGCATCTGTATAACAGAGCAAATTTTTTTTTAAAGTAAATGCAACCATATTAAGTGGTAACTTGGCAAGTGACATGCTGTATTATTATTGTTGTTACATATAGATAGATAGACAGGTATACAGCTATTATTGCATGCAAACATTTGCAGAAAAAATAAAAACTTAAAGATCTTTTTATAATTAATACTTACAGTGTATAGTAGTGCTTGCCTTCTGTTACTTCTTGAGATTCTGCTCACTTTTCCATATTCCAGTAAATAAATCGTTAACAAGTGTCCAGTAAAGGAACAGAGCTCCATGCTATTCTTGGCTGGGTAGCTTCACACTGCTTCCATTAATCAAAACAATTAAACTTATCTTAAGGCCATAAATGGTAAGGTATGAATCCCTCTTATGCTTCACCCATAGCTCCTAAGAAAGCTACGCTGTCATTAAATACAGAAAAATTGTGTTTGAGTATTATTGAAATGCTGAAACTTTCTGGTTTCCAGTGCGCTTATTGTACAACTTAAGTCATGTATTGAAAACATTATATAAGGTTTAAGAAGCAAGATGTGCAGCTAAATTAGCATTTTCTCCATTTCTTAGTATATTATGGAAACAATTTAATAAAATCCGTTGCATTTTGTATCTCAAAAAGCTCTGTAAATTGCATTATTCCTTGTAAAGTGTTTTTGTTATCCAGGGTGGAAGGAGAGAGTGGTTAAGATGAAATGTTAAAATCTTGATGATCTTCATAAAGAAAGCCATGAGATGATGTATGGAAATACAATGTAGATGCCAGTAGAGAAAGGAAAAAGCTAGCTGATGATAAGATGGCAACACTACTGACTACTGTTACTAGAACAGGTGTTGACAAGAACTGTAAGGTCTCACAAGACAAACACTGTAGCCTGTGGTATTGGTTTCACTGGTAACTGAGATGCTACTGGTACTAGCAAATAGAAGTGGAACAATATAGATCACATCACAACAGTTTTCTACCTTGTACTTGTAGCTGGAATAAACTCATCTACCAAGATTTATTTCCCTGTTCATTAATAATATATATACTGAGATTTCAAGTGGATGGTGTTTCTTTCATGGAAAACTTGTTTTACATAAAATCCACTCAAAAGACAATGGATTATTGTCTCTGACTAGAGAAAACAAGAGTTCAGTCACCAGAGGGTTTTTACCTTTACTATCACAGCTGTGAAACTGTGGAATAGTCTACCCAAGGAGGGTATCACAGGAAAAGGCTTAAGGCTGCATTAGATTAAACAATCCTGCAGGTGATTGTACGGAGGGAAGGATACCTTCTAGGCAATCGCCTGCTCACTTACAAAGGATCGCCTGCTGCTGTTGCCTACAGCAATCTCCACATTATGGAGAGGAGTGATTGCTAATGAAATCACTTGTCTTCATACTAAATCATTGTTTGTCGGCAGAAGATTGTGATTAGACAGCATGATCTGTCTCCAGCAAACAATGATGTTGAAAGATTCTAATTGCACGATGAACAAGCAAGTAATTGGTGGTGGTGAGAGTTGAGCGAACACCTGGATGTTCGGGTTTAAGAAGTTCAGCCGAACTTCCCAAAAATGTTCGGGTTGAAGTCAATGGGGACCCGAACTTTTGGGCACTAAAAAGGCTGTAAAATAGCCCAGGAAAGGGCTAGAGGGCTGCAAAGGGCAGCAAAATGTAGGTAAATCCCTTGCAAACAAATGTGGATAAAGAAATGACTTAAAAAATAAATAAATAAAAATAAACCAATATCATTTGGCAACTTGGAGGAGGAGGAGGTGGAATAGGAGGTTGGGGTGGCATCAGATGGGAATGCTATGGGAGTTGATGTTCTCATTACAGCCAAAATGTATTCATGTCTGCCTGCAGTACCACAGGCTTCATTCACAGACTCAGGCCCCTGGCACCCAGACGGAGGAGAGGTTCATTCAACTTTGGGTTGCACCGCAAAATAATGGTAAAATTAAAAACAGAGGATTCAATAAAGAAGTGCCCTGGAGTACAAGAATATATGGTTAAGGGGAGGTAGTTATAAATGTCTATTCTGCACAAAGGATGGACAGGTCCTGTGGGATCCATGCCTGGTTCATTTTTATGAACATCAGCTTGTCCACGTTGGCTGTGGACAGGCGGCTGCGTTTGTCAGTAATGACGCCCTCTGCCGTGCTGAATACACGTTTAGACAAAACGCTGGCCGCCGGGCAGGCCAGTAGCTCCAAGGCATAAAAGGCTAGCGATGGCCAGGTGGACAATTTGGAGACCCAGGAGTTGAATGGGGCTGAACCATCAGTCAGTACGTTGAGGGGTGTGCACATGTACTGTTCCACCATGTTAGTGAAATGCTGCCTCCTGCTAACACGTTCCGTATCAGGTGCTGATGCAGTTAGCTGTGGCGTGGTGACAAAACTTTTCCACATCTCTGCCATGCTAACCCTGCCCTCAGAGGAGCTGGCCGTGACACAGCTGCGTTGGCGACCTCTTGCTCCTCCTCTGCCTTCAACTTGGGCTTCCACTTGTTCCCCTGTGACATTTGGGAATGCTCTCAGGAGCGCGTCTACCAACGTGCGCTTGTACTCGCGCATCTTCCTATCATGCTCCAGTACAGGAAGTAAGGTGGGCACATTGTCTTTGTACCGGGGATCCAGCAGGGTGGCAACCCAGTAGTCCACACATGTTAAAATGTGGGCAACTCTGCTGTCGTTGCGCAGGCACTGCAGCATGTAGTCACTCATGTGTGCCAGGCTCCCCAGAGGTAAGGACAAGCTGTCCTCTGTGGGAGGAGTATCGTCATCGTCCTCGGTTTCCCCCCAGCCAGATGCTTGGTGACGGAGGTGGTGGTGTTGGTGGCACATCCTCTGTTTGGTGGGTGGCAGGTGCCAATATTCCTCCCGAGGCAGAGGAAGAGGCCGAGGCAGCAGCAGAAGAGGGAGCAGGGGGAGCCAGAGTCAGCCTAATGTGTTTACTCCACTGCAGTTTATGCTTTGCATGTAGATGCCTGGTCATGCAGGTTGTGCTAAGGTTCAAAACGTTAATGCCTCGCTTCAGGCTCTGATGGCACAGCGTGCAAACCACTCGGGTCTTGTCGTCAGCACATTGTTTGAAGAAGTGCCATGCCAGGGAACTCCTTGAAGCTGCCTTTGGGGTGCTCGGTCCCTGGTGGCGATGGCCAGTAGCAGACGAACTCTCTTGGCGGCGGCTGTTCTGCTTTTGCCCCATGCTCCCTCTTCTGCTACGCTGTTGGCTCGGTCTCACCACTGCCTCTTCCTCTGAACTATGAAAGTCAGTGGCACGACCTTCATTCAATGTGGAGTCTTGGACCTCATCGTCCCCTGTATCGTCTTCCACACAGTCTTCCTCCCTGACCTCCTGTTCAGTCTGCACACTGCAAAAAGACGCAGCACTTGGCACCTGTGTTTGTCATCATCAGAGACGTGCGGACGTGATATTCCCATGTCCTCATCATCAGGAAACATAAGTGGTGGTGCGTCAGTGCATTCTATGTCTTCCACCACTGGGGAAGGGCTAGGTGGATTCCCTTGGGAAACCCTGCCAGCAGAGTCTTCAAACAGCATAGGAGACTGCTGCATAACTTGAGGCTCAGACAGTTTCCCTGATATGCATGGGGGTGATGTGACAGACTGATAGGCTTGGTTTTCAGGCGCCACCTGTGCGCTTTCTGCAGAAGACTGGGTGCGAGATAATGTAGTGAACGTGCTGGACGTTGGCTGTGGCAGTACGGCCACGTCCTCTCCCAGCACCAGAGGGTCCACTAACAACACCACGACCATGTCCGCGTCCCCGCGTACTAGATGTTTTCCTCATCGTTACCGTTCACCACAATAAGAAAAAAATTATTTGGCCCAATGTATTGAATTCAAATTCAGGCCTTTTTTTACAGGCACCTAACACTATCTGGCTATGAAAAAATAGCATGTGAAAAAATATATAGGATTATGCTTTCAGCACTTGCATTTTAACACTGTGTGTAATATACCCTTTAACGGAAAGAAATACACTTAGAGATGCAAAACAGTGTGCAAATGTAGAGGATTATGCTGTATTTTAACACTTACTGTAATATACCCTTTAACGGAAAGAAATACACTTGGAGATACACGCTGAGTGTAATATACCCTTTTACGGACTGATTTACACTTGGCCTGCAACAGCTGGAACACCAGATTTTGGGGATTGCTATTTTGGCAATTGAATTTCACTCCAGAACAAAATCTATCCTTTGCCGGACACTATTAAACTTGACCAGCCACTGCTGGGACACCAGATTTAGGGGACTGCTATTTTGGCAATTGAATTTCACCACAGAAAAAAAACTATCCTTTGCCAGACAGCAGACAGAATTACACTTGGCTAGCCACAGCTGGAACACCAGATTTATGGGATTGCTATTTTGGCTATTGAATTTAACCCCTCAATAAAATATAGAAATTTCTATCCTGAGTTTTTTGGGGTGACAATAAGCACAGCCAAGACCCTGATGTGGGATATAGCAAAAAAATCCTAGGATTGATGGATTGATGGACTTCGTGGCAGCTTGATCCGCCGCCAATCACCCGAGAAAAAAGTGACAGAAAAACACTGCAGCCTAAAAACCAGTGAGCAATTAACTAGCAGAAGTTGAATGATTCACAGCTGTAGATCGATCATTAGGTGTTTTTGCTGACTTTTCCCTGCCTAATCTCGACCCCACAGCAGCTGCGTCCTATCCCTACACTAATCAGAGCACAGTGACGTGCGGCGCTACATGACTTCAGCTTAAATAGAGGCTGGGTCACATGCTGTACTTGGCCAATCACAGCCATGCCATTAGTAGGCATGGCTGTAATGGCTTCTTAGGGCAAGAAGTAAAACGCTAGCTGATTGACTGCTGTGCAGCCCTTCAGAAAGCAGGAAGAAATCGCCGAACAACAAACCCAAACTTTTTTGAAAATGTTCGGGTCCGGGTCTGTGTCCTGAACACCCCAAAATTCTGTACGAACCCGAACTATACAGTTCGGGTTCGCTCATCCCTAGTGGTGATGTTACATCGCCAGATCATCGCTAACGAGAGTTCCTGTGAACGCTCGTTACCAATGAACTGGCTGACCATTGGCCAATGTAATACAGCCTTTATATCAAAGATGAGCGAACCATAAGAGATTCAGTTCATTTCAAGTATGACAAATGTTTCAAAAAGTTTGGTCCGGTCCTGAATCAATTCTACCTAAGGATGAGCGAATTGATTATTTTCCAAATCAAGACAAATAGGGTCTTTTTTTAAACTGCATTTTTAAATAAAAGTTCCACAGTAAACAAATCACCGGCCTTTCCTGCATCTTTATATTGGCGGTGGGTGTGTTGGTTTGGGATTGCAAATAAGTTTGCAATTAACCTCACCAAGTTTTGACTGCCAGACAAACTCACCACTTTTCAGGTTCACTTCAGACGAATCCAGTAAAATGGATTGAGAATAATAACATTAGTTTGCAATGTGTGTTTTACAGTAGAAAAAGGACTTTTTAAAACGTAAAGGACAAAATAGGCAAAAATAGTACCAATACTACATTATTTCCAAATTTACTCTGTCAATAGCAGAATTCACCGTATTTCTAGGAGGGGAAACACAGTGAATTTTCTCTCTCTTTAAGTTACAGAAAATATGCTTGCAATTTTACAATAACTGTTCCATAATTTGTGTGACTGTGTATCAAACCGGTTTCTTTTATTTAGAAAAATAGTGAATTTACATTAGTACTCAAAAAAAAATAAATAAAATGTCTGGAATAAGGAAGGCTTCAAAATTGAAATGAAAGACCCAGACCTTCTCTTCCCAGAGCCAGAACGTGGGTGGTTGAAGCACCAGCTATTCATCTAGAAGTATTAGTGATAGTAGGACACAGTTCTTCCTGGCTTTCGAAGGGCAACAAATTATCATTAGGGAGAAAGAGGATGATCTTGTGGATTGGGTGGCTTACTCCTCCTCTCAGAGCAGAGCAGGATGACATGTGATTTCTGCCCCCTCCAAGAGGGGTACTTTATTTTTTTCTAGGAAAAAGCAACAAAACCCATACGAAGCCCTATAGCCCAGAGAGTCTCCCTGTTGATGACTTCTGTGAGAGCAGTCAGCATTTGGGCTACTCTGAGGAAAGGGTTCAGGGGAAGGCGAAGACCCCAAGCATAACTGTGTTGATCATGGTGGTGGTAATAGTGGCACCTATAGTCAAGGTTTTGGGGCAGTGGTAGTTACTGTGGCATTCTGGACAAGTACATAGCAGGGAATTTGGATGGGGCCAAAGAGCCCACCATGATATATCACAGTCTGATAAAAGGGGGAGGTGAGTGTTTGTTCAACAGGACTTCAGAGCCAGATAAAGGTGCTGAAAAGGAGATAACACCTGAGGAGGAGGACAATATAGAGCAGAGGCGGCATACTGCAAGACCCTTCCAAGGAACTGAAAGGTCCAGATCTACTTTGGGAACTTATGATGCCGCTGATACTGGGAGTGCAGTAGGCCTAAAACATACCCGAGCTAAGCCAAGCTCTACTGTCACTAGCTCTGCGCAAGTATCTCCCATTTGGCAGTTATTCTCCATGCTGTCGGAAGATAACAGCATTGCCTTGCAAGATCTGCAAGATAAAATAAGCTGTGGGCAGTCAAACACAAACATAGGCACCACAACTCTATTGAACCACCTGAAGCGGCATCAACCATCCAGTGGGAAAACACAGGACAAGTAGAGCAACAAGAGTTTCCACCTTCTCCTTGTCACCTTTGCATCAGCCAGGCCGCTGGCTGTCCCCCCTCAACTCCAACTGGGCACGGTGGTCAAAGACAATGGCCGTAACACTGTGGCTGTGCTGAACCTGTAGAAAATAACACAGGTATGGCACACATGATAAACCTAGTCGTAAAAGGTTTTTAAAAATGTACACTGGCTTGTTGAAGGTGCTGGCAATGTCCAGGATTAGAGTTGAGCGAACCCGAATTTTGGGGTGTTCCGGACACGGACCCGAACATTTTCAAAAAAGTTCGGGTTCGGGTCCGTTGTTCGGCAATTTCTTCCCGCTTTCTGAAGGCCTGCACAGCAGCCAAAAAGCTAGTGTTTTACTTCATGCCCTAGGAAGCCATCATAGATATTTTTCTGGGGTGCAATTCAATTGCCAAAATAGCAATCCCCTAAATCTGGTGTCCCAGCAGTGGCTGGCCAAGCTTAATAGTGTCCTGCAAAGGATAGATATTTTTCTGGGGTGAAATTCAATTGCCAAAATAGCAATACCGTAAATCAGTGGTTTCAGCTGTGGCTGGCCAAGTTTAATAGTGTCCGTCAAAGGATAGATTTTGTTCTGGGGTGAAATTCTATTGCCAAAATAGCAATCCCCTAAATCTGGCTTCCCAGCAGTGGCTGGCCAAGTTTAATAGTGTCCGTCAAAGGATAGATTTTGTTCTGGGGTGAAATTCAATTGCCAAAATAGCAATCCCCTAAATCTGGTGTCCCAGCTATGGCTGGCCAAGTTTAATAGTGTCTGGCAAAGGATAGATTTTGTTTTGGGGTGAAATTCAATTGCCAAAATTGCAATCCCCTAAATCTGGCTTCCCAGCAGTGGCTGGCCAAGTTTAACCGCTTGCCGACCGCCTCACGCACGGATGCGTCCAGGCGGCTGCAAGTTTGTTCCTCCTGGACGCATCCGTGCGTCATCTCGCGAGAGGCGAGATTTGCTGTGAACGCGCGCACGCGCGCGTTCACAGTAGAGCGCGGCTCTGCAGTGATTTTACAGCCTGCCAGTGATGATCAATCGCTGGCAGGTTGTAAATGTAAAATAAATTAGATCAAAGTGGTATATCAGACGCTGTTTTGTTAACAGCGTCTGATATACCTGCTACCTGGTCCTCTGGTGGTCCCATTTACTGGGATCGACCACCAGAGGACCAGGTAACTATGTAAAGTTGCACCAAACACTACACTAACCCCCCCCCACCCCCCCTCACTTTATAACCACTATTAACCCCTTGTTAACCCCTGATCACCCCATATAGACTCCCTGATCACCCACCTGTCACTGATCACCCCCCTGTAAGGCTCTATTCACATGTCCATATGTGTTTTGCGGATCCGCGGATCCACAGATCCACAGATCCGTGCCACAGATCCGCACCGCGGATCTGCAAAACATGGACACCGTCAATGTGCTTTCCGCATTTTGCAGATCCGCACATTGCCAGAACTATATTGCGGACAAGAAAAGGGCATGTTCTATATTTTTGCGGAACGGAAATGCAGACCCGTAAGTGCGGATCCGCAATTCCGGGTCCGAGCGGGACAAAGTCTGTCCCCATAGAAATGAATGAGTCCGCAATTCCGTTCCGCAAACAGAATTTCGGACGTGTGAATGGGGCATAAGGGTCCCTTATCACCGCCAGTTAGTTAGCTACTTGTTAGGTAGCTAGTGCCCAGCCCACCGCACCGCAGTCACTGATTTTGGCAGAGATTTTTTCATCCACGATGATCGATGCGAATGAAAAAATCTGTGCCGTTCATTTTTTTTCTTTTTTCATCCCAGAACGGGAAAAAAAAATCTCATTACCCGTATGCTCAATATAAGGAGAATCGCAGAAACTCCTAATGCTGGCCATACGTGTAATGATTGCGGAGACCCTCAAATGCCAGGGCAGTACAAAAACCTCACAAGTGACCCCATTTTAGAAAGAAGACACCCCAAGGTATTCCGTGAGGGGTATGGTAAGTTCATGTAAAATTTTATTTTTTGTCACAAGTTAGTGGAATATGAGACTTTGTAAAAAAATATATATATATATCAATTTCCGCTAACTTGTGCCAAAAATTTTTTTTTCTGTGAACTCACCAGGGGTCCTAAAGCGTGAGAATCCAAATGCGTAAAAATGCCCTGTGAAATCCTAAAGGTACTCATTGGTTTTAGGGCCCCTTTGCGCATCTTGGCTGCAAAAAAGTGTCACTCATGTGGTATCGCCGTACTCAGGAGAAGTAGGGCAATGTGTTTTGGGGTGTATTTTTACATATAACCATACTGGGTGAGAGAAATATCTCTGTAAATGACAACTTTTTAAATTTCTTTATACAAAGTTGTCAATTTACAGCGATATTTCTCACACAAAGTATGGGTATATGTAAAAATACACCCCAAAACACATTTCCCTAATTCTCCTGAGTACGGTGATACCACATGTGTGACACTTTTTTGCAGCCTGGGTGCGCAAAGGGGCCCAAATTCCAACGAGTACCTTTAGCTTTTACATGGCTGCTCACAATTTAGCCCCACCCAAAATGCGAGAACAGTACAGACACCCCACAAATGACCCCATTTTGGAAAGAAGACACCCCAAGGTATTCGCTGAGGGGCATAGTGAGTCCATGAAAAATTTAACTTTTTGTCAAAAGTTAGCAGAAAGGGAGACTTTATGAAAAAAAACAATAAAAAATCAATTTCCGCTAACTTGTGCCAAAAAAAAAAATCTTCTATGAACTCGCCATGCCCCTCACGGAATACCTTGGGGTGCCTTCTTTCCAAAATGGGGTCACATGTGGGGTATTTATACCGCCCTGGCATTTTAGGGGCCCTAAAGCGTGAGAAGAAAAATGCGTAAAAATGCCCTCCTAAAAGGTACTCATTGGTTTTAGGGCCCCTTTGCGCATCTTGGCTGCAAAAAAGTGTCACTCATGTGGTATCGCCGTACTCAGGAGAAGTAGGGCAATGTGTTTTGGGGTGTATTTTTACATATACCCATGCTGGGTGAGAGGAATATCTCTGTAAATTGATAACTTTGTATAAATTTTTTTTTAAAGTTGTCATTTACAGAGATATTTCTCACACCCAGCAGGGGTATATGTAAAAATACACCACAAAACACATTGCCCTACTTCTCCTGAGTACGGTGATACCAAATGAGTGACACTTTTTTGCAGCCAAGATGCGCAAAGGGGCCCTAAAACCAATGAGTACCTTTAGGATTTCACAGGGCATTTTTACGCATTTTGGATTCTCACGCTTTAGGGCCCCTAAAATGGCAGGGCAGTATAAATACCCCACATGTGACCCCATTTTTGAAAGAAGACACCCCAAGGTATTCTGTGAGGGGCATGGCAAGTTTACAGAAATTAGTTAGAAATCTTGGCTGCAAAAAAGTGTCACACATGTGGTATCGCCGTACTCAGGAGAAGTAGGGCAATGTGTTTTGGGGTGTATTTTTACATATACCCCTGCTGGGTGTGAGAAATATCTCTGTAAATGACAACTTTTAAAAAAAATTTATACAAAGTTGTCAGTGTACAAAGATATTTCTCTCACCCAACATGGTTATATTTAAAAATACACCCCAAAACACATTGCCCTACTTCTCCTGAGTACGGCGATACCACATGAGTGACACTTTGCAGCCTAGTGTATAAAGGGGCCTAAATTCCAACGAGTACCTTTAGCTTTTACATGGCTGCTCACAATGTAGCCCCGCCCAAAATGCCAGAACAGTAAACACACCCCACAAGTGACCCCATTTCGGAAAGTAGACACCCCAAGGTATTCACTGAGGAGCATAGTGAGTTCGTGGGAGATTTTAATTTTTTTTGCCAGAAGTTAGCAGAAATGGAAACTTTATTATTTTTATTTTTTTCCTCAGAAAGTGTCATTTTCCGCTAACTTGTGAAAAAAAATGAAATGATACATGAACTCACCATGCCCCTCCGCGAATACTTTGGGGTGTCCTCTTTCTAAAATGGTGTCATTTGGGGGGTATTTATACTTTCCTGGCATTCTAGCACCTGAAGAAACATGACAGGTGCTCAGAAAGTCAGAGCTGCTTCAAAATGCCGAAATTCACTTTTTTGCAGCATAGTTTGTAAACGCTGTACTTTTACCCAAACCTAAATATGCACTTATTGGATTTTTTTTTATCAAAGACATGTAGAACAATAAATTTTGCTAAAAATTTATATAGAAATGTAGTTTTTAAAAAAAAAATTACAACAGAAAGTGAAAAATTTCATTTTTTTGCAAAAATTTCGGTAATTTTTGATTAATATCAAAAAAAGTTAAAATGTCAGCAGCAATGAAATACCACCAAATGAAAGCTCTATTAGTGAGAAGAAAAGGAGGTAAAATTCATTTGGGTGGTAAGTTGCATGACGGAGCAATAAACGGTGAAAATAGTGTAGTGCGGAATTGTAAAAAGTGGCCTGGTCATTAAGGGTGTTTAAGCTAGGGGGGCTGAAGTGGTTAATAATGTCCGGCAAAGGATAGAATTTAATCTGGGGTGAAATTTAATTGCCAGAATAGCCATCCCCTAAATATGGTGTCCCAGCAGTGGCTGGCCAAGTTTAATAGTGTCCGGCAAAGGATAGATTTTGTTTTGGGGTGAAATTCAATTGTCAAAATACAGTAGCAATCCCCTATATCTGGTGTCCCAGCAGTGGCTGGCCAAGTTTAATAGTGTCCGGCAAAGGATAGATTTTGTTCTGGGGTGAAATTCAATTGTCAAAATACAGTAGCAATCCCCTATATCTGGTGTCCCAGCAGTGGCTGGCCAAGTTTAATACTGTCCGGCAAAGGATAAATTTTATATTGTTTTGTGAAGTATTACCATTTTTGCCAGGTACAAAACCCTGCACTGCATAACGGACAGGGAACTTTCAATTGGCGGTTACATTCTTGCATGAAATAAAGCCTTTTTGGGCTGTGAAGCCATAGGTAGTCGCCAATAACTGTTTTTTTATTTTTTATTTTTTTTAAATAAATTAGTGAATACCCCAAAACATTGGGAAAATATAAAAAAAAAAACAGAGTGTAAGTGCACAGTAGTATAACAGTGGTTGGGTGAGGCCGGTATACATGTCTATTCTGCATAAGGTACAAACAAGTCATGTGGGATCCATGCCTGGTTCTTTTTAATAAACGAAAGCTTGCCCACATTGTCTGCGGACAGGCGACTAAGCTTGTCTGTGATAATGCCACCAGCCATGCTAAACACATGTTCAGACAGTACAGTGGCTGAGGGGTTGGCCAGCACCTCCAAGGCGTAAAGGGCAACCTCAGGACATGTGCCCAATTTGATGACCCAGAAGTTGAATGGGGCAGACCCAGTGGCGTAGCTAGAAATAATTGGGAACCACAGCAAATTTTTGAATGGGGCCCCCCCTCCCAGAGTAATTTTTGCGCAAACCCCTTCCTGTCATGCCGCCATACTTGTGGCTACTAAAGATCGCTCTCTCAGACCAGGCCCAGCAGCTGTTCCATTTGCTTTCTACACTGTCTATATTGCCACTGTATATAATTTCATTGTATAATACTGTTAGTCCTCCTCCTCCTCTTGGATGGGCCCTTTCTAGGTCACGACCCCAAAGCAGTTGCTTCCCCTGCTTCCCCTGTAGCTATTCCCCTAGGCAGACCCATAAGTCAGTATGTGTACTGTCCACCATGTTGCTAAAATGCTGTCTCCTGCTAAGATGTTCCAGATCTGCTGGTGGTGCAGGTTGTTGTGGCATGATGAGTAGTGTTGAGCGAACAGTTCGAGCATCGTTCGGGTTCGTACCGAATTTTGGGGTGTCCGGGACCCGGACCCGAACCCGGACATTTTCAAAAAAGTTCGGGTTCGGGTTCGGTGTTCGTCAATTACTTCCCGCTTTCTGAAGGGCTGCACAGCAGCCAATCAGCTAGCGTTTTACTTCTTGCCCTAAGAGCCCATCACAGCCATGCCTACTAATGGCATGGCTGTGATTGGCCAAGATGCAACATGTGACCCAGCCTCTATTTAAGCTGGAGTCACGTGGCGCCCGCACGTCACACTGCTCTGATTAGTGTAGGGAGAGGGCGCAGCTTCTGTGAGGGCGAGATTAGGCAGGTTAAAGTCAGCAACAGCACCTAATGAACGGATCAATTTACAGCTGAGAATCATTGAACTTCTGCTAGTTACTTGCTCGCTGGTTTTTAGGCTGCACAGAGCGTTTTTCTGTCACTTATTTTCTGGGTTGATCGGCGGCCATTTTGTGACTTGTGGTGCGCCAGAAGAAGCTGCCACCAAGTCCATCAATCCATCAATACTAGTTTTTTTTTTTGCTATATCCTACATCAGGGGCTTGGCTGTGCTAATTGTCACCCCTAGAAACTCAGGAAAGAAATTTCTATATTTTATTAAGGGGTTAAATACAATTGCCCAAATACCAATCCCCTAAATCTGGTGTTCCAGCTTTGGCTGAACAAGTATAATACTGTCTGCTGTCTGGCAAAGGATAGATTATTTTCTGGGGTTAAATTCAATTGCCAAAATAGCAATACCATAAATCAGTGGTTTCAGCTGTGGCTGGCAAAAATAGAATAGTGTCGAGGTACGCACACACGTACAGACGCACGTACACGATTCTTGAATAGTTGTATTATCGCGATAATAAAACTAACAGTGTAAAGTTGACTGTATTGCTCTAAGTTATATTCGCGTACGAATGTAACTTCTATTACAACACACCAATACTAAAACTGACTAAGAGACAGCTTTAAGTTCTATTCGAGCAGCGATTGCAACTTTGGAACTTAAAGTGGTGTACGATTTTAAAAGTTGAGTACTAAAAAGTTGGAATCGCAATGCGATTCTTATGTATTGCTTAATCGCATTGCGATTACAACTTTGAGCTACCGATCACCATGGGAACGCCTCCTCCAGTAGAATGTACTGTCGGATGTGAGAATTAAGTTGAAATCGCAATGCGTTATTATATATCTGCTTAATCGCATTGCCGTTTCAACTTAGCATTGCTAAATAATTCCATCCATATTCGTTAACTTACTGACTCAGTAAGTTAGCGATATGAATGGAATTATTAGCAATGCTAAGTTGAAATACTAATGCGATTAGCTAAATATATAAGAATCGCATTGCGATTTCAACTTAATTCTCAGATCCGACAGTACATTCTACTGGAGGAGGCGTTCCCATGGTGATCGTTAGCTCAAAGTTGTAATCGCAATGCGTTTATTGCGGTATATTATCCCTCTGAGTGTCTTTTACAGCCTTTTTAGTGCCCAAAAGTTCGGGTCCCCATTGACTTCTATGGGGTTCGGGTTCGGGATGAAGTTCGGGTTGAGTTCGGATCACGAACCCGGACATTTTCCGGAAGTTCGGCCGAACCTCTCGAACCCGAACATCCAGGTGTTCGCTCATCTCTAGTGATGAGAAAGCTTTTCCACATTTTGCCCATGCTAACCCTGCCTTCTGAGGTGTTGCTGGTGACCCAGCTGCATTGGCAAATTCTTCCTCCCCCTCCTCTGCCTTCACCTTGTGCTTCCACTGAGTCTCCGCTGTCAGGTGTAAATGCAATCAGCAGAGTGTCTACTAGCGGGCTCATTTTCCTATTACACTCCGGTGACGGAATAAAGAACGGCACGTTGTCCTTGTAACGGGGATGCAGCAGGGTGGCCATCCAGTAATCAGCACAAGTTAGAATGTGGCCACTAAGTGGGCGGTCATTGCGCAGGCACTGCAGCATGTAGTCGCTCATGTCTGCCCGGCTTCCCAGAGGCAAGGACAAGCTATCCTCTTTGAGGGAGGTATATCATCTGTGTCCTCTGTATCCCCCAGCATTCCTCCTACTCCTCTTCCTCATCCTCCAGAACTGTGCCCTGGCTGGACAATTGTGTTCCAGGCTAGGGCCTATGTTGATGCAGATACCCACCCTCTGAGCCACTTGTATTTGGTTGGCCTTAAGTTAAGGATAAGGCGTGTATATAGTTTTGTTTCTTTATATGGTTAGTTTAGCTGCCTTATAGTTATTTTAATATGTTTTTAAGTAAATTTGTAAATAGTTTGTTAATGGTTTGAGTGTTGGGGGGGGGGGGTTGAGTGTGTGGGGTTTGAGGCTGTTTGGGTTTATTTTCCATCCACTTTCTACACTGTCTATACTGCCACTGTATATAATTTCATTGTATAATACTGTTGAGGGGGCCCTGACAAAGTCTTTTAGTCCTCCTCCTCCTCCTCCTGGATGGGCCCCTTCTAGGTCAGGGACCCAAAACAGTGTGCTTCCCACGCTTCCCTGTAGCTACGCCGCTGGGCAAACCCATCAGTCAGTATGTGTACTCTTCCACCATGTTGCTGAAATGCTGCCTCCTGCTAAGACATTCCAGATCTGCTGGTGGTGCAGGTTGTTGTGGCGTGATGACAAAGCTTTCCCACATTTCGCCAATGCTAACCCAGCCTTCTGAGGTGTTGATGGTGACCCAGCTGCCCGTGAGCTAGCCTGGGTGCCACCCTGCTGAGAACACGGTTCCTCCTACTCCTCCTCATCCTACTTATCCTCCTCATCCTCCAGAACTGTGCCCTGGCTGGACAATTGTGTTCCAGGCCAGGGACTATGTTGGTGCAGGAACCCACCCTTCGAGTCACTTGGATGTCACTGGCCTTAAGTTAAGGATAAGGCGTGTATATAGTTTTGTTTGTTTATATAGTAAATTTAGCTGCATTATAGTTATTTTAATATGTTTTTAAGAAAATTTGTAAATAGTTTGTTAATGGTTTGAGTGAAAGAGGGGTGTTATGTGTGTGTGTTTGATTAACTGAATTGATTTTCACTGTCTGGTGTTTAGGAATTTCTGCACCCCAAATTCAGCACATGTGGCAAGCAGGGGATGTGTGTCAAACCGCCTAGGCCCAGACCTGCTAGTATATTTCGCCCATTAGGGCACAACACTAGGCCGGGCTGGAGGCTCAGTGGCACCAACCAATGGTCGGTCTGTTGTTCCATGCCTGTCCACAGCACCTGCGCGGTGTGGGGTTTGTCCCACAAACACACAAGTTTTAAAACAACCTGCTGTCGTTTCCCCCTGGCTGTGCTGCTGTGGGTGGTAAAGGTGTTACGCTGAGTGGAATGGGAGGAGGAAGTCTGAGGAGGAGGAGGAGGTAACAGGATACAAAGAGAAATGCCCAGAAATCCTCAGGGGCGGAAGGACATTCGCAAAAATGCTATCCGCCTTTGGGCCAGTTGCTACATTTCTCCACTGTGTTGTTGGTTATGTGGACGTTGCCACAGATAGCATTGCGCAGTGCACACTTGATTTTGTCCGCCACTTGGTTGTGCAGGGAAGGAATAGCTCACCTGCAAAAGTAGCGGCGGCTGGGATACACGTACTGTGGGACAGCCATCGCCATAAGGTTTTTAAAACTGTCCACCAGACATAATGACAGCATTTCAAAGGACCAGGAAGTTTGAAATAAGGCATTCAGAGCCAAGAGTAGGGGGGTACTTCCTCTTTCTATTTCTTTTTCTCTCCAGTGTTTGGGAGATCGACAGCTGAGAGCTGAAAACTTCCATGGGATTTGGTGGAGATGCTTGGTGACAATGACAGATGTGGTGGCGTTGCTGCCACATCCTCTGTTTGCCACTGTCACTCACTTGGGCTCAAGTTTAGAATGTTTATTTATTATTTTTCTGCATTTTATTTTAAGTCATTTCCCTATTCACATATGTTTGCATGTCATTTACCTACATTTTGCTGCCTTTTGCAGCCCTCTAGCCCTTTCCAGGGCTATTTTACAGCCATTTAAGTGCCCAAAAGTTCAGGTCCCCATTGACTTCAGTTCGGCCGAACTTCTCGAACCCGAACATCCAGGTGTTCACTCAACTCTATCCAGGATACCTTCCTCGCATTCCAGCCATTCTTATTTGGCAAGGAACACCCTTCTGGACATGCAATGAGAGAATGGTTTTCCATTACACCGCTTGATACCCAACGTTCCAGCCGGCTGGGTTTCCACTTTGTATATGCAGTATAAAGCCCCTTTCACACGAGCGAGTATTCCGTGTGGGTGCAATGCGTTATGCGAAAGCACTGCGCCTGTAGGGAATCCGGACTCATTTATTTCAATAGGGCTATGACATTGAGCGTTGGTTTTCACGCATCACTTCTGCGTTGCGTCAAAATCACAGCATGTTCTAGATTCTAGGATTTTCACACAACGCTAACCCCATAAAAGTGAATGGGGCTGAGTGAAAATCGCATCACATTTGCAAGCAAGTGCGGATGTGATTTTCACGGATGATTGCTAAGAGATGTTGTTTGTAGTGTTGAGCGAACATTTCGAGCATCGTACATTTTCAAAAAAGTTCGGGTTCGGAATCGTTGTTCGTCGATTACTTCCCGCTTTCTGAAGGGCTGCACAGCAGCCAATCAGCTAGTGTTTTACTTCTTGCCCTAAGAGCCCATCACAGCCATGCCTACTAATGGCATGGCTGTGATTGGCCAAGTGCAGTATGTGACCCAGCCTCTATTTAAGCTGGAGTCACATAGCACCGCACGTCACACTGCTCTGATTAGTGTAGGGAGAGGACGCAGCTTCTGACAGGGCGAGATTAGGCAGGGTAAAGTCAGCAACAGCACCTAATGAACGGATCGATCTACAGCTGTGAATGATAGAACTTCTGCTAGTTACTTGCTCGCTGGTTTTTAGGCTGCACAGAGCGTTTTTCTGTCACTTATTTTCTGGGTTGATCAGCGGCCATTTTGTGACTTGTGGTGCACCAGAACAAGCTGCCACCAAGTCCATCAATCCATCAATACTAGTTTTTTTTTGCTATATCCTACATCAGGGTATTGGCTGTGCTAACTGTCACCCCTAGAAACTCAGGATAGCAATTTCTATATTTTATTAAGGGGTTAAATACAATTTCCCAAATACCTATCCCCTAAATCTGGTGTTCCAGCTTTGGCTAGACAAGTATAATACTGTCTG
>CM065590.1:359840832-359882411 GCA_033119425.1 Bufotes viridis
CAGAGGATACAGGTCCCACAGCAAGGAATCATGCGTCATATCAACCACCACCCGAGAAGGCCACTCTCAGTTATTTCAGCCCAGCACCCAGACAGAGGATACAGGTCCCACAGAAAGGAATCATGCGTCATATCAACCACCACCGGAGAAGGCCACTCTCAGTTATTTCAGCCCAGCACCCAGACAGAGGATACAGGTCCCACAGCAAGGAATCATGCGTCATATCAACCAACACCGGAGAAGGCCACTCTCAGTTGTTTCGGCCCAGCACCCAGACAGAGGAGAGAGGTCCCACAGCAAGGAATCATGCGTCATATCACACACAACTGGAGAAGGCCATTTTCAGTTATTTAGGCCCCAGCACCCAGTCAGAGGAGAGACATTCCACAGCAAGGAATCATGCGTCATATCAACCACCACCGGAGAAGGCCACTCTCAGTTATTTCAGCCCAGCACCCAGACAGAGGATACAGGTCCCAAAGCAAGGAATCATGCGTCATATCAAACACCACCGGAGAAGGCCACTCTCAGTTATTTCGGCCCAGCCCCCAGACAGAGGAGAGAAGTCCCACAGCAAGGAATCATGCGTCATATCACCCACCACTGAAGAAGGCCATTTTCAGTTATTTAGGCCCAGTCCCCAGTTAGAGGAGAGAGGTCCCACAGCAAAGAATCATGCGTCTTATCAACCACCACCGGAGAAGGCCACTCTCAGTTATTTCAGCCCTGCACCCAGACAGAGGATACAGGTCCAACAGCAAGGAATCATGCGTAATATCAACCACCACCGGAGAAGGCCACTTTCAGTTATTTCTGCACAGCACCCAGACCGAGGATACAGGTTCCACAGCAAGGAATCATGCGTCATATCACCCACCACTGGAGATGGCCATTTTCAGTTATTTAGGCCCCAGCACCCAGTCAGAGGAGAGAGGTCCCACAGCAAGGAATCATGCGTCATATCACCTACCACTGGAGAAGTCCACTCTCAGTTATTTGGCCCCACCACCCAGACATAGGAGAGAGGTCCCACAGCAAGGAATCATGCGTCATATCACCCACCACTGGAGAAGTCCACTCTCAGTTATTTGGCCCCACCACCCAGACATAGGAGAGAGGTCCCACAGCAAGGAATTTTGCATCATATCAACCACCACCGGAGAAGGCCACTCTCAGTTATTCCGGCCCAGCACCCAGACAGAGGAGAGAGGTCCCACAACAAGGAATCATGCGTCATATCACCCACCACTGGAGAAGGCCATTTTCACTTATTTAGGCCCCAGCACCCAGTCAGAGGAGAGAGGTCCCACAGCAAGGAATCATGCGTCATATCAACCACCACCGGAGTAGGCCACTCTCAGTTATTTCAGCCCAGCACCCAGACAGAGGATACAGGTCCCACAGCAAGGAATCATGCGTCATATCACCCACTACTGGAGAAGGCCACTTTCAGTTATTTCGGCACAGCACCTAGACCGAGGATACAGGTTCCACAGCAAGGAATAATGCGTCATATCAACCACCACAGTAGAAGGCCATTTTCACTTATTTAGGCCCCAGCACATAGTCAGAGGAGAGAGGTCCCACATCAAGGAATCATGCGTCATAACCACCACCGGAGAAGGCCACTCTCAGTTATTTCAGCCCAGCACCCATACAGAGGATACAGGTCCCACGGCAAGGAATCATGCGTCATATCAACCACCACCGGAGAAGGCCACTCTCATTTATTTCGGCCCAGCACCCAGACAGAGGAGTGAGGTCCCACAGCAAGGAATCATGCTTCATATCACCAACCACTGGAGAAGGCCACTCTCAGTTATTTCAGCCCAGCACCCAGACAGAGCATACAGGTCCCACAGCAAGGAATCATGCGTCATATCACCCACTACTGTAGAAGGCCACTTTCAGTTATTTCGGCACAGCACCCAGACTGAGGATACAGGTTCCACAGCAAGGAATCATGCGTCATATCACCCACCACTGGAGAATGCCATTTTCGCTTATTTAGGCCCCAGCACCCAGTCAGAGGAGAGAGGTCCCACAGCAAGGAATCATGCGTCATATCAACCACCAAAAGAGAATGGCCACTCTCAGTTATTTCAGCCCAGCACCCAGACAGAGGATACAGGTCCCACAGCAAGGAATCATGCGTCATATCAACCACCACCGTAGAAGGCCACTCTCAGTTATTTCAGCCCAGCACCCAGACAGAGGATACAGGTCCCACAGCAAGGAATCATGCGTCATATCAACCACCACCGGAGAAGGCCACTCTCAGTTATTTCGGCCCAGCACCCAGACAGAGCATACAGGTCCCACAGCAAGGAATCATGCGTCATATCACCCACTACTGGAGAAGGCCACTTTCAGTTATTTCGGCACAGCACCCAGACTGAGGATACAGGTTCCACAGCATGGAATCATGCGTCATATCACCCACTACTGGAGAAGGCCACTTTCAGTTATTTCGGCACAGCACCCAGACTGAGGATACAGGTTCCACAACAAGGAATCATGCGTCATATCACCCATCACAGGAGAAGGCCACTCTGTTATTTCAGCCCAGCACCCAGACAGAGGATACAGGTCCCACAGCAAGGAATCATGCATCATATCACCCACTACTGGAGAAGGCCACTTTCAGTTATTTCTGCACAGCACCCAGACAGAGGATACAGGTCCCACAGCAAGGAATCATGCGTCATATCACCCACCACTGGAGAAGGCCATTTTCACTTATTTAGGCCCCAGCACCCAGTCAGAGGAGAGAGGTCCCACAGCAAGGAATCATGCGTCATATCAACCACCACCGGAGTAGGCCACTCTCAGTTATTTCAGCCCAGCACCCAGACAGAGGATACAGGTCCCACAGCAAGGAATCATGCGTCATATCACCCACTACTGGAGAAGGCCACTTTCAGTTATTTTGGCACAGCACCTAGACCGAGGATACAGGTTCCACAGCAAGGAATAATGCGTCATATCAACCACCACAGTAGAAGGCCATTTTCACTAATTTAGGCCCCAGCACATAGTCAGAGGAGAGAGGTCCCACATCAAGGAATCATGCGTCATAACCACCACCGGAGAAGGCCACTCTCAGTTATTTCAGCCCAGCACCCAGACAGAGGATACAGGTCCCACAGCAAGGAATCATGCGTCATATCAACCACCACCGGAGAAGGCCACTCTCAGTTATTTCGGCCCAGCACCCAGACAGAGGAGTGAGGTCCCACAGCAAGGAATCATGCTTCATATCACCCAACACTGGAGAAGACCACTCTCAGTTATTTCAGCCCAGCACCCAGACAGAGCATACAGGTCCCACAGCAAGGAATCATGCGTCATATCACCCACTACTGTAGAAGGCCACTTTCAGTTATTTCGGCACAGCACCCAGACTGAGGATACAGGTTCCACAGCAAGGAATCATGCGTCATATCACCCACCACTGGAGAAGGCCATTTTCGCTTATTTAGGCCCCAGCACCTAGTCAGAGGAGAGAGGTCCCACAGCAAGGAATCATGCGTCATATCAACCACCACCAGAGAAGGCCACTCTCAGTTATTTCAGCCCAGCACCCAGACAGAGGATACAGGTCCCACAGCAAGGAATCATGCGTCATATCACCCACTACTGGAGAAGGCCACTTTCAGTTATTTCGGCACAGCACCCAGACAGAGGATACAGGTTCCACAGCAAGGAATCATGCGTCATATCAACCACCACTGTAGAAGGCCATTTTCACTTATTTAGGCCCCAGCACATAGTCAGAGGAGAGAGGTCCCACATCAAGGAATCATGCGTCATATCACCCACCACTGGAGAAGGCCATTTTCACTTATTTAGGCCCCAGCACCCAGACAGAGGAGAGAGGTCCCACACCAAGGAATCATGCGTCATATCAACCACCACCGGAGAAGGCCACTCTCAGTTATTTCAGCCCAGCACCCAGACAGAGGATACAGGTCCCACAGCAAGGAATCATGCGTCATATCAACCACCACTGGAGAAGGCCATTTTCAGTTATTTAGACCCCACCACCCAGACAGAGGAGAGAGGTCCCACAGCAAGGAATCATGCGTCATATCACCCACCACTGGAGAAAGCCACTTTCAGTTATTTCGGCCCCAGCACCCAGATAGAGGAGAGACGTCCCACAGCAAGGAATCATGCGTCATATCACCCACCACCTGAGAAGGCCATTTTCAGTTATTTAGGCCCCAGCATCCAGTCAGAGGAGAGAGGTCTCACAGCTAAGAATCATGCGTCATATCAACCACCACCGGAGTAGGCCACTCTCAGTTATTTCAGCCCAGCACCCAGACAGAGGAAACAGGTCCCACAGCAAGGAATCATGCGTCATATCACCCACCACTGGAGAAGGCCACTCTCATTTATTTCGGACCAAGCACCCAGACAGAGGATACAGGTCCCACAGCAAGGAATCATGCGTCATATCACCCACCACTGGAGAAGGCCACTTTCAGTTTTTTCGGCCCCAGCACCCATATAGAGGAGAGAGGTCCCACAGCAAGGAATCATGCGTCATATCACCCACCACTGGAGAAGGCCATTTTCAGTTATTTAGGCCCCAGTACCTAGTCAGAGGAGAGATGTCCCACAGCAAGGAATTATGCGTCATATCACCCACCACTGGAGAAGGCCACTCTCAGTTATTTCGGCCCAGCACCCAGACAGAGGATACAGGTCCCACAGCAAGGAATCATGCGTCATATCAACCAACACCGGAGAAGGCCACTCTCAGTTGTTTCGGCCCAGCATCCAGACAGAGGAGAGAGGTCCCACAGCAAGGAATCATGCGTCATATCACACACAACTGGAGATGGCCATTTTCAGTTATTTAGGCCCCAGCACCCAGTCAGAGTAGAGACATTCCACAGCAAGTAATCATGCGTCATATCAACCACCACCGGAGAAGGCCACTCTCAGTTATTTCAGCCCAGCACCCAGACAGAGGATACAGGTCCCAAAGCAAGGAATCATGCGTCATATCAACCACCACCGGAGAAGGCCACTCTCAGTTATTTCGGCCCAGCCCCCAGACAGAGGAGAGAGGTCCCACAGCAAGGAATCATGAGTCATATCAACCACCACTGGAGTAGGCCATTTTCAGTTATTTCAGCCCAGCACCCAGACAGAGGATACACGTCCCACAGCAAGGAATCATGCGTCATATCAACCACCACCGGAGAAGGCCACTTTCAGATATTTCGGCACAGCACCCAGACAGAGGAGAAAGGTCCCACAGCAAGGAATCATGCGTCATATCATCCACCACCGGAGAAGGCCACTCTCAGTTATTTCGGCCCAGCACCCAGACAGAGGATACCGGTCCCACAGCAAGGAATCATGCGTCATATAAACCACCACTGGAGAAGGCCACTTTCAGTTATTTCAGCCCAGCACCCAGAAAGAGAGAGAGGTCCCACAGCAAGGAATCATGCGTCATATCATCCACCACCGGAGAAGGCCACTCTCAGTTATTTCGGCCCAGCACCCAGACAGAGGATACCGGTCCCACAGCAAGGAATCATGCGTCATATAAACCACCACTGGAGAAGGCCACTTTCAGTTATTTCGGCCCCAGCACCCAGATAGAGGAGAGAGGTCCCACAGCAAGGAATCATGCGTCATATCACCCACCACTGGAGAAGGCCATTTTCAGTTATTTAGGCCCCAGCACCCAGTCAAAGGAGAGAGGTCCCACAGCAAGGAATCATGCGTCATATCAACCGCCACCGGAGAAGGCCACTCTCAGTTATTTGGCCCCACCACCCAGACAGAGGAGAGAGGTCCCACAGCAAGGAATCATGCGTCATATCACCCACCACTGGAGTAGTCCACTCTCAGTTATTTGGCCCCACCACCTAGACAGAGGAGAGAGGTCCCACAGCAAGGAATCATGCGTCATATCAACCACCACCGGAGAAGGCCACTCTCAGTTATTTCGGCCCAGCACCCAGACAGAGGAGAGAGGTCCCACAGCAAGGAATCATGCGTTATATCAACCACCACCGTAGAAGGCCACTCTCAGTTATTTCAGCCCATTACCCAGAGAGAGGATACACGTCCCACAGCAAGGACTCATGCATCATATCAACCACCACCGTAGAAGGCCACTCTCAGTTATTTCAGCCCAGCACCCAGACAGAGGATACAGGTCCTACAGCAAGGAATTATGCGTCATATCACCCACTACTGGAGAAGGCCACTTTCAGTTATTTCGGCACAGCACCCAGACCGAGGATACAGGTTCCACAGCAAGGTATCATGCGTCATATCACCCACCACTGGAGAAGGCCACTTTCAGTTTTTTCGGCCCCAGCACCCAGTCAGAGGAGAGAGGTCCCACAGCAAGGAATCATGCGTCATATCACCCACCACTGGGGAAGGCCATTTTAAGTTATTTAGACCCCAGCACACAGACAGAGGAGAGAGGTCCCACAGCAATGAATCATGCGTCATATCAACCACCACCGGAGAAGGCCACTCTCAGTTATTTCAGCCCAGCACCCAGACAGAGGATACAGGTCCCACAGCAAGGAATCATGCGTCATATCAACCACCACCGGAGAAGGCCACTCTCAGTTATTTCAGCCCAGCACCCAGACAGAGTATACAGGTTCCACAGCAAGGAATCATGCGTCATATCACCGACTACTGGAGAAGGCCACTTTCAGTTATTTCGGCACAGCACCCAGACCGAGGATACAGGTTCCACAGCAATGAATCATGCGTCATATCACCCACCACTGGAGAAGGCCACTCTCAGTTATTTGGCCCCACCACCCAGACATAGGAGAGAGGTCCCACAGCAAGGAATCATGCGTCATATCACCCACCACTGGAGAAGGCCATTTTCAGTTATTTAGACCCCAGCACCCAGAAGAGGAGAGAGGTCCAACAGCAAGGAATCATGCGTCATATCAACCACCACCGGAGAAGGCCACTCTAAGTTTTTTCAGCCCAGCATCCAGACAGAGGATACAGGTCCCACAGCAAGGAATCATGCGTCATATCAACCACCACTGGAGAAGGCCATTTTCAGTTATTTAGGACCCAGCACCCAGTCAGAGGTCCCACAGCAAGGAATCATGCGTCATATCGCCAACCACTGGAGAAAGCCACTCTCAATTATTTTGGCCCCACCACCCAGTCAGAGAAGAGAGGTCCCACAGCAAAGAATCATGCGTCATATCAACCACCACCGGAGAAGGCCACTCTCAGTTATTTCAGCCCAGCACCCAGACAGAGGATACAGGTCCCACAGCAAGGAATCAGGCGTCATATCAACCACCACCTGAGAAGGCCATTCTCAGTTATTTCGGCCCAGAACCCAGACAGAAGAGAGAGGTCCCACAGCAAGGAATCATGCGTCATATCAACCACCACCGGAGAAGGCCACTCTCAGTTATTTCAGCCCAGCGCCCAGACAGAGGATACAGGTCCCACAGCAAGGAATCATGCGTCATATTAACCACCACCGGAGAAGGCCATTTTCAGTTATTTAGGCCCCAGCACCCAGTCAGAGGAGAGATGTCCCACAGCAAGGAATCATGCGTCATATCAACCACCACCGGAGAAGGCCACTCTCAGTAATTTTAGCCCAGCACCCAGACAGAGTATACAGGTCCCACAGCAAGGAATTATGCGTCATATCAACCACCACTGGAGAAGGCCACTTTCAGTTATTTCGGCCCAGCACCTAGACCGAGGAGAGAGGTCCCACAGCAAGGAATCATGCGTCATATCACCCACCACTGGAGAAGGCCACTGTGACGAGACCAATCTCGCCACATTGCATTGGAGAAACCTGGTTGCTCGCCTGCTGCCTTTGGACTATGGCCCCCTGTTAAAAGACATCTTTTTTACCTGCAGAAAAGCTTAATTCGTGCTTTTCTGCCTGGGGTTCGGTAGTTTTGGTTGAATGTGTTTATACCCCAGATAGGAATCCCATGGAGCCCATTCGTATGAAACTGACTGTAAAGACTTTGGCTCCATGGCGATTAAACTGTATTCGTGTGGTCTGAGCGCCATTCACTTAATAATGTGCGCTCAGACCTTAGCTATCTGGGGATATGTTAAATGTATAGTTTTAATGTAATGTGTCTTACCTGGTGTATTTTAACAGTAATGCTTGTTCTGTTCCCCATGTGCATAATGGAGTCTTGTCTGTGAAATGTCTGTGTGTATTGTAAAGGGTGGGACATTGTGTATTGAATAGTGATGTCTGCCCTATTGTCCCCACATGTGTATTGGCGATTTCCCTTTGTCCTGAGAGATAATTGAATGACTCCTCAATTGTCTCCAGGACAGAAGACATTGTGTATTCGTCTGCCTGTGGTGATTGCATTACCCATGTAGGGTGATTGCATCACAGGCAGAGGGGAGGGATATGCTGGGGGTGTCTGTATTGTCCCAATGTGTGTGATTGGCTGCTGTATCCCGTGTCGCAGTCTTCCTTCTGGTCCTCTAGGGGAGTGTCCACCAGGTGGGAGACCTGGATAAATACCAGGCAGGTAGCCGTTAATAAATATAGAATTCCTGTTTACCATCAATACGGAGCCTCGTCTCGTTCTTGGGGGATTCACTGTATGCTGTTAGAGACTGATTGCCAGGAGTGTAAGCTGATTGTCTGCTTTTCCTGTTCGTCTGCTAGCAGCTATTTGGGAAGGTTCCAGTACGGGAGTTGGAGTGCTATTTTGTATCCAGTTCGGGAGTTTGGTGTTCTGCAGTAGCTGTGCCTATATCTCTGTAAAGGGGCCGATCGCCTAAACGGTTTTTACCCCTTGTCTGCAGCAACGGTCCGTTACAATTGGTGGCGAGCAGCGGGATCGTTCCTACAGCCAGAAGGACAGCTACAGGAGACACCATTTCCTTGGATTTACAAGTGGGGGCAACGCATGTCCCAGTACAGCGACCCTAAAAGCAACAGAATGGAACCAGCAGTGTCATACGAGGAGGAGGACCTGGATGGCCGGGATGCATTAAGGAAAGGCATCTGGTACCAGGCCCTGGACAATGTACAATACCAGCGGGGTGAGAGTCTCCCCAGTGAAGAGCAGCGGTGGCAGAAGCAAGTGGCCCTGCGGCTGCCCTTTCTGGGAGAGCAGCCCCTGGATGAATGGGTGAAGGAACTAGAGCACCGGGTATGGCAGGAGCTATGGCTGGAGAATGCCTACCAGGCGCTCTGGTGGTATATGGCACAGTATATACCCTGGACAGCCGAGCATGACAAGCCAGAGGGAGAGGAGTTTGATGGTTCTGGCTTGTTATGGGAGTCCTTTGCAGAGCCTGACTTCGGGAGTCCTGCGCAGAACAGACTTCAGGACATTTTCTACGAGAGGGAGGCTAGGCATGACGGGGATGACCCCCATGAGGTAGAGCAAGACCTGGCTCACCTAGCAACCCTGGAGTGGGAACTGGAGCAGGACTACCGAGATCTCTTCCACTCCATTGGGAAGGCTCAGCAGGACAGCAAGGTGACAGATCCAGTTCCAGACCCATTCCGCTGGGAAGATATTATTGAAATTTACTGGGAGGAACCCCAGGCGGCAGGTGGAGATGGGACCGAGGTCTCTCCACCGGTATTGCAGGGAATTGGGAGCCTGAGCTCCATTCCCCAGCGGGAGATATTACAGGGAATTGGGAGCCTGAGCTCCATTCCCCAGCGGCAGAGCTGAGCTACAGGGGGCAGAGGTAGTTGTTCCTGCCCCACAGCAGCAGCGTGATTTTTCGGGAATTGGGAGCCCGGTCTCCATTCCCCAGTGGCAGTATTATTTGTTGGGAATTGGGAGCCCGGTCTCCAGTCCCCAGCGGCAGAGTAACCAGCAGGGAATAGAGAGCCCAGTCTCCTTTCTCCAGCAGCAGGACTCTGTATTGGGAGGAGAGACAGTCGGTCTCCCTCCACTGAGGAGGAAGGTATGTATGGGAGAGGAGCTTACTACCACCTCTCCCCAGCGGCGGATCATTAATGGGCAGGGAATAGAGAGCTCAGTCTCCTTTCACCAGCAGCAGAGCTGTGTAACCAAAGGGGAGACAGTCGGTCTCCAGCAGCAGAGCTGTGTAACCAAAGGGGAGACAGTCGGTCTCCAGCAGCAGGACTGTATATCTAAAGGGGAGACAGTCGGTCTCCCCTCCAACAACCAGGCTTCAACCAGGCTACCCTCCCAGTAGCGCTGGCAACAGGAGCAGAGTGACGCGGGTCTCTGCCCATGCAGCACCCCACCAAGTCAGCGTACCCGTACCCAGCACAGCCGTGGTGAGGCACCTGGACATGGACAAGCTTCTCCTCTACCCAGTTGCAGTAACTATTTATTGTGGGTGGGCTGTGCTGTTGATTGTGTTTTGTGGGTGGGCTGCTGGACTAACAAGGGCACTGACCGGCAGGAGGTCAGATACCCTGTTAGTCTGTTTGGAAAAGGGGAGAGATGTGACGAGACCAATCTCGCCACATTGCATTGGAGAAACCTGGTTGCTCGCCTGCTGCCTTTGGACTATGGCCCCCTGTTAAAAGACATCTTTTTACCTGCAGAAAAGCTTAATTCGTGCTTTTCTGCCTGGGGTTCGGTAGTTTTGGTTGAATGTGTTTATACCCCAGATAGGAATCCCATGGAGCCCATTCGTATGAAACTGACTGTAAAGACTTTGGCTCCATGGCGATTAAACTGTATTCGTGTGGTCTGAGCGCCATTCACTTAATAATGTGCGCTCAGACCTTAGCTATCTGGGGATATGTTAAATGTATAGTTTTAATGTAATGTGTCTTACCTGGTGTATTTTAACAGTAATGCTTGTTCTGTTCCCCATGTGCATAATGGAGTCTTGTCTGTGAAATGTCTGTGTGTATTGTAAAGGGTGGGACATTGTGTATTGAATAGTGATGTCTGCCCTATTGTCCCCACATGTGTATTGGCGATTTCCCTTTGTCCTGAGAGATAATTGAATGACTCCTCAATTGTCTCCAGGACAGAAGACATTGTGTATTCGTCTGCCTGTGGTGATTGCATTACCCATGTAGGGTGATTGCATCACAGGCAGAGGGAGGGATATGCTGGGGGTGTCTGTATTGTCCCAATGTGTGTGATTGGCTGCTGTATCCCGTGTCGCAGTCTTCCTTCTGGTCCTCTAGGGGAGTGTCCACCAGGTGGGAGACCTGGATAAATACCAGGCAGGTAGCCGTTAATAAATATAGAATTCCTGTTTACCATCAATACGGAGCCTCGTCTCGTTCTTGGGGGATTCACTGTATGCTGTTAGAGACTGATTGCCAGGAGTGTAAGCTGATTGTCTGCTTTTCCTGTTCGTCTGCTAGCAGCTATTTGGGAGGTTCCAGTACGGGAGTTGGAGTGCTATTTTGTATCCAGTTCGGGAGTTTGGTGTTCTGCAGTAGCTGTGCCTATATCTCTGTAAAGGGGGCCGATCGCCTAAACGGTTTTTACCCCTTGTCTGCAGTAACGGTCCGTTACAGCCACTCTCAGTTATTTCGGCCCCACCACCCAGACAGAGGAGAGAGGTCCCACAGCAAGGAATCATGCGTCATATCAACCACCACCGGAGAAGGCCACTCTCAGTTATTTCGGCCCAGCACCCAGACAGAGGAGAGAGGTCACACAGCAAGGAATCATGCGTCATATCACCCACCACTGGAGAAGGCCACTCTCAGTTATTTCAGCCCAGCACCCAGACAGAGAATACAGGTCCCAAAGCAAGGAATCATGCGTCATATCACCCACTACTGGAGAAGGCCACTTTCAGTTATTTCGGCACAGCACCCAGACCGTGGATACAGGTTCCACAGCAAGGAATCATGCGTCATATCAACCACCACTGGAGAAGGCCACTTTCAGTTTTTTCAGCCCCAGCACCCAGTCAGAGGAGAGAGGTCCTACAGCAAGGAATCATGCGTCATATCAACCACCACTGGAGAAGGCCATTTTCACTTATTCAGGCCCCAGCACCCAGTCAGAGGAGAGAGGACCCACAGCAAGGAATCATGTGTCATATCAACCACCACCGTAGAAGGCCACTCTCAGTTATTTCAGCCCAGCACCCAGACAGAGGATACAGGTCCCACAGCAAGGAATCATGCGTCATATCAACCACCACCGGAGAAAGCCACTCTCAGTTATTTCGGCCCAGCACCCAGACAGAGGAGAGAGGTCCCACAGCAAGGAATCATGCGTCATATCACCCACCACTTGAGAAGGCCACTCTCAGTTATTTCAGCCCAGCACCCAGACAGAGCATACAGGTCCCACAGCAAGGAATTATGCGTCATATCACCCACTACTGGAGAAGGCCACTTTCAGTTATTTCGGCACAGCACCCAGACTGAGGATACAGGTTCCACAGCAAGGAATCATGCGTCATATCACCCACCACTGGAGAAGGCCACTCTCAGTTATTTCAGCCCAGCACCCAGACAGAGGATACAGGTCCCACAGCAAGGAATCATGCGTCATATCACCCACTACTGGAGAAGGCCACTTTCAGTTATTTCGGCACAGCACCCAGACTGAGGATACAGGTTCCACAGCAAGGAATCATGCGTCATATCACCCACCACTGGAGAATGCCATTTTCACTTATTTAGGCCCCAGCACCCAGTCAGAGGAGAGAGGTCCCACAGCAAGGAATCATGCGTCATATCAACCAAAACCGGAGAAGGCCACTCTCAGTTATTTCATCCCAGCACCCAGACAGAAGATACAGGTCCCACAGCAAGGAATCATGCGTCATATCAACCACCACCGGAGAAGGCCACTCTCAGTTATTTCAGCCCAGCACCCAGACAGAGGATACAGGTCCCATAGCAAGGAATCATGCGTCATATCACCCACCACTGGAGAAGGCCATTTTCAGTTATTTAGACCCCACCACCCAGACAGAGGAGAGAGGTCCCACAGCAAGGAATCATGCGTCATATCAACCACCACCGGAGAAGGCCACTCTCAGTTATTTCGGCCCAGCACCCAGACAGAGGATACAGGTCCCACAGCAAGAAATCATGCGTCATATCACCCACCACTGGAGAAGGCCACTTTCAGTTTTTTCGGCCCCAGTACCCAGTCAGAGGAGAAAGGTCGCACAGCAAGGAATCATGCGTCATATCAACCACCACCGGAGAAGGCCACTCTCAGTTATTTCAGCCCAGCACCCAGACAGAGGATACAGGTCCTACAGCAAGAAATTATGCGTCATATCACCCACTACTGGAGAAGGCCACTTTCAGTTATTTCGGCACAGCACCCAGACCGAGGATACAGGTTCCACAGCAAGGTATCATGCGTCATATCACCCACCACTGGAGAAGGCCACTTTCAGTTTTTTCGGCCCCAGCACCCAGTCAGAGGAGAGAGGTCCCACAGCAAGGAATCATGCGTCATATCACCCACCACTGGAGAAGGCCATTTTAAGTTATTTAGACCCCAGCACACAGACAGAGGAGAGAGGTCCCACAGCAATGAATCATGCGTCATATCAACCACCACCGGAGAAGGCCACTCTCAGTTATTTCAGCCCAGCAACCAGACAGAGGATACAGGTCCCACAGTAAGGAATCATGCGTCATATCAACCACCACCGGAGAAGGCCACTCTCAGTTATTTCAGCCCAGCACCCAGACAGAGTATACAGGTTCCACAGCAAGGAATCATGCGTCATATCACCCACTACTGGAGAAGGCCACTTTCAGTTATTTCGGCACAGCACCCAGACCGAGGATACAGGTTCCACAGCAATGAATCATGCGTCATATCACCCTCCACTGGAGAAGGCCACTCTCAGTTATTTCGGCCCAGCACCCAGACCGATGAGAGAGGTCCCACAGCAAGGAATCATGCGTCATATCACCCACCACTGGAGAAGGCCATTTTCAGTTATTTAGACCCCAGCACCCAGACAGAGGAGAGAGGTCCAACAGCAAGGAATCATGCGTCATATCAACCACCACCGGAGAAGGCCACTCTCAGTTATTTCAGCCCAGCACCCAGACAGAGGATACATGTCCCACAGCAAGGAATCATGCTTCATATCAACCACCACTGGAGAAGGCCACTCTCAGTTATTTAGGACCCAGCACCCAGTTATAGGAGAGAGGTCCCACAGCAAGGAATCATGCGTCATATCGCCAACCACTGGAGAAGGCCACTCTCAATTATTTTGGCCCCACCACCCAGTCAGAGGAGAGAGGTCCCACAGCAAAGAATCATGCGTCATATCAACCACCACCGGAGAAGGCCACTCTCAGTTATTTCAGCCCAGCACCCAGACAGAGGATACAGGTCCCACAGCAAGGAATCATGCGTCATATCAACCACCACCGGAGAAGGCCATTCTCAGTTATTTCGGCCCAGAACCCAGACAGAGGAGAGAGGTCCCACAGCAAGGAATCATGCGTCATATCAACCACCACCGGAGAAGGCCACTCTCAGTTATTTCAGCCCAGCACCCAGACAGAGGATACAGGTCCCACAGCAAGGAATCATGCGTCATATCAACCACCACCGGAGAAGGCCATTTTCAGTTATTTAGGCCCCAGCACCCAGTCAGAGGAGAGATGTCCCACAGCAAGGAATCATGCGTCATATCAACCACCACCGGAGAAGGCCACTCTCAGTAATTTTAGCCCAGCACCCAGACAGAGTATACAGGTCCCACAGCAAGGAATCATGCGTCATATCAACCACCACTGGAGAAGGCCACTTTCAGTTATTTCGGCCCAGCACCTAGACCGAGGAGAGAGGTCCCACAGCAAGGAATCATGCGTCATATCACCCACCACTGGAGAAGGCCACTCTCAGTTATTTCGGCCCCACCACCCAGACAGAGGAGAGAGGTCCCACAGCAAGGAATCATGCGTCATATCAACCACCACCGGAGAAGGCCACTCTCAGTTATTTCGGCCCAGCACCCAGACAGAGGAGACAGGTCACACAGCAAGGAATCATGCGTCATATCACCCACCACTGGAGAAGGCCACTCTCAGTTATTTCAGCCCAGCACCCAGACAGAGAATACAGGTCCCAAAGCAAGGAATCATGCGTCATATCACCCACTACTGGAGAAGGCCACTTTCAGTTATTTCGGCTCAGCACCCAGACCGTGGATACAGGTTCCACAGCAAGGAATCATGCGTCATATCAACCACCACTGGAGAAGGCCACTTTCAGTTATTTCAGCCCCAGCACCCAGTCAGAGGAGAGAGGTCCTACAGCAAGGAATCATGCGTCATATCAACCACCACTGGAGAAGGCCATTTTCACTTATTCAGGCCCCACCACCCAGTCAGAGGAGAGAGGACCCACAGCAAGGAATCATGCGTCATATCAACCACCACCGTAGAAGGCCACTCTCAGTTATTTCAGCCCAGCACCCAGACAGAGGATACAGGTCCCACAGCAAGGAATCATGCGTCATATCAACCACCACCGGAGAAGGCCACTCTCAGTTATTTCGGCCCAGCACCCAGACAGAGGAGAGAGGTCCCACAGCAAGGAATCATGCGTCATATCACCCACCACTTGAGAAGGCCACTCTCAGTTATTTCAGCCCAGCACCCAGACAGAGCATACAGGTCCCACAGCAAGGAATCATGCGTCATATCACCCACTACTGGAGAAGGCCACTTTCAGTTATTTCGGCACAGCACCCAGACTGAGGATACAGGTTCCACAGCAAGGAATCATGCGTCATATCACCCACCACTGGAGAAGGCCACTCTCAGTTATTTCAGCCCAGCACCCAGACAGAGGATACAGGTCCCACAGCAAGGAATCATGCGTCATATCACCCACTACTGGAGAAGGCCACTTTCAGTTATTTCGGCACAGCACCCAGACTGAGGATACAGGTTCCACAGCAAGGAATCATGCGTCATATCACCCACCACTGGAGAATGCCATTTTCACTTATTTAGGCCCCAGCACCCAGTCAGAGGAGAGAGGTCCCACAGCAAGGAATCATGCGTCATATCAACCACAACCGGAGAAGGCCACTCTCAGTTATTTCATCCCAGCACCCAGACAGAAGATACAGGTCCCACAGCAAGGAATCATGCGTCATATCAACCACCACCGGAGAAGGCCACTCTCAGTTATTTCAGCCCAGCACCCAGACAGAGGATACAGGTCCCACAGCAAGGAATCATGCGTCATATCACCCACCACTGGAGAAGGCCATTTTCAGTTATTTCAGACCCACCACCCAGACAGAGGAGAGAGGTCCCACAGCAAGGAATCATGCGTCATATCAACCACCACCGGAGAAGGCCACTCTCAGTTATTTCGGCCCAGCACCCAGACAGAGGATACAGGTTCCACAGCAAGGAATCATGCGTCATATCACCCACCACTGGAGAAGGCCACTTTCAGTTATTTCGGCCCCAGTACCCAGTCAGAGGAGAAAGGTCCCACAGCAAGGAATCATGCGTCATATCAACCACCACCGGAGAAGGCCACTCTCAGTTATTTCAGCCCAGCACCCAGACAGAGGATATAGGTCCCACAGCAAGGAATCATGCGTCATATCACCCACTACTGGAGAAGGCCACTTTCAGTTATTTCGGCACAGCACCCAGACCGAGGATACAGGTTCCACAGCAAGGTATCATGCGTCATATCACCCACCACTGGAGAAGGCCACTTTCAGTTTTTTCGGCCCCAGCACCCAGTCAGAGGAGAGAGGTCCCACAGCAAGGAATCATGCGTCATATCACCCACCACTGGAGAAGGCCATTTTCAGTTATTTAGGCCCCAGCACCCAGTCAGAGGAGAGAGGTCCCACAGCAAAGAATCATGCGTCATATCAACCACCACGGAGAAGGCCACTCTCAGTTATTTCAGCCCAGCACCAAGACAGAGGAGAGAGGTCCCACAGCAAGGAATCATGCTTCATATCACCCACCACCAGAGAAGGCCACTCTCAGTTATTTCAGCCCAGCACCCAGACAGAGCATACAGGTCCCACAGCAAGGAATCATGCGTCATATCACCCACTACTGTAGAAGGCCACTTTCAGTTATTTCGGCACAGCACCCAGACTGAGGATACAGGTTCCACAGCAAGGAATCATGCGTCATATCACCCACCACTGGAGAAGGCCATTTTCGCTTATTTAGGCCCCAGCACCCAGTAAGAGGAGAGAGGTCCCACAGCAAGGAATCATGCGTCATATCAACCACCACCAGAGAAGGCCACTCTCAGTTATTTCAGCCCAGCACCCAGACAGAGGATACAGGTCCCACAGCAAGGAATCATGTGTCATATCACCCACTACTGGAGAAGGCCACTTTCAGTTATTTCGGCACAGCACCCAGACAGAGGATACAGGTTCCACAGCAAGGAATCATGCGTCATATCAACCACCACTGTAGAAGGCCATTTTCACTTATTTAGGCCCCAGCACATAGTCAGAGGAGAGAGGTCCCACATCAAGGAATCATGCGTCATATCACCCACCACTGGAGAAGGCCATTTTCACTTATTTAGGCCCCAGCACCCAGACAGAGGAGAGAGGTCCCACACCAAGGAATCATGCGTCATATCAACCACCACCGGAGAAGGCCACTCTCAGTTATTTCGGCACAGCACCCAGACAGAGGATACAGGTCCCACAGCAAGGAATCATGCGTCATATCAACCACCACTGGAGAAGGCCATTTTCAGTTATTTAGACCCCACCACCCAGACAGAGGAGAGAGGTCCCACAGCAAGGAATCATGCGTCATATCACCCACCACTGGAGAAGGCCACTTTCAGTTATTTCGGCCCCAGCACCCAGATAGAGGAGAGAGGTCCCACAGCAAGGAATCATGCGTCATATCACCCACCACTGGAGAAGGCCATTTTCAGTTATTTAGGCCCCAGCATCCAGTCAGAGGAGAGAGGTCCCACAGCAAGGAATCATGCGTCATATCAACCACCACCGGAGTAGGCCACTCTCAGTTATTTCAGCCCAGCACCCAGACAGAGGAAACAGGTCCCACAGCAAGGAATCATGCGTCATATCACCCACCACTGGAGAAGGCCACTCTCATTTATTTCGGACCCAGCACCCAGACAGAGGATACAGGTCCCACAGCAAGGAATCATGCGTCATATCACCCACCACTGGAGAAGGCCACTTTCAGTTTTTTCGGCCCCAGCACCCATATAGAGGAGAGAGGTCCCACAGCAAGGAATCATGCGTCATATCACCCACCACTGGAGAAGGCCATTTTCAGTTATTTAGGCCCCAGTACCTAGTCAGAGGAGAGATGTCCCACAGCAAGGAATTATGCGTCATATCACCCACCACTGGAGAAGGCCACTCTCAGTTATTTCGGCCCAGCACCCAGACAGAGGATACAGGTCCCACAGCAAGGAATCATGCGTCATATCAACCAACACCGGAGAAGGCCACTCTCAGTTGTTTCGGCCCAGCATCCAGACAGAGGAGAGAGGTCCCACAGCAAGGAATCATGCGTCATATCACACACAACTGGAGATGGCCATTTTCAGTTATTTAGGCCCCAGCACCCAGTCAGAGAAGAGACATTCCACAGCAAGGAATCATGCGTCATATCAACCACCACCGTAGAAGGCCACTCTCAGTTATTTCAGCCCAGCACCCAGACAGAGGATACAGGTCCCAAAGCAAGGAATCATGCGTCATATCAACCACCACCGGAGAAGGCCACTCTCAGTTATTTTGGCCCAGCCCCCAGACAGAGGAGAGAGGTCCCACAGCAAGGAATCATGAGTCATATCAACCACCACTGGAGTAGGCCATTTTCAGTTATTTCAGCCCAGCACCCAGACAGAGGATACACGTCCCACAGCAAGGAATCATGCGTCATATCAACCACCACCGGAGAAGGCCACTTTCAGTTATTTCGGCACAGCACCCAGACAGAGGAGAAAGGTCCCACAGCAAGGAATCATGCGTCATATCATCCACCACCGGAGAAGGCCACTCTCAGTTATTTCGGCCCAGCACCCAGACAGAGGATACCGGTCCCACAGCAAGGAATCATGCGTCATATAAACCACCACTGGAGAAGGCCACTTTCAGTTATTTCGGCCCAGCACCCAGAAAAGGAGAGAGGTCCCACAGCAAGGAATCATGCGTCATATCATCCACCACCGGAGAAGGCCACTCTCAGTTATTTCGGCCCAGCACCCAGACAGAGGATACCGGTCCCACAGCAAGGAATCATGCGTCATATAAACCACCACTGGAGAAGGCCACTTTCAGTTATTTCGGCCCCAGCACCCAGATAGAGGAGAGAGGTCCCACAGCAAGGAATCATGCGTCATATCACCCACCACTGGAGAAGGCCATTTTCAGTTATTTAGGCCCCAGCACCCAGTCAAAGGAGAGAGGTCCCACAGCAAGGAATCATGCGTCATATCAACCGCCACTGGAGAAGGCCACTCTCATTTATTTGGCCCCACCACCCAGACAGAGGAGAGAGGTCCCACAGCAAGGAATCATGCGTCATATCACCCACCACTGGAGAAGTCCACTCTCAGTTATTTGGCCCAACCACCTAGACAGAGGAGAGAGGTCCCACAGCAAGGAATCATGCGTCATATCAACCACCACCGGAGAAGGCCACTCTCAGTTATTTCGGCCCAGCACCCAGACAGAGGAGAGAGGTCCCACAGCAAGGAATCATGCGTCATATCAACCACCACCGTAGAAGGCCACTCTCAGTTATTTCAGCCCATTACCCAGAGAGAGGATACACGTCCCACAGCAAGGACTCATGCATCATATCAACCACCACCGTAGAAGGCCACTCTCAGTTATTTCAGCCCAGCACCCAGACAGAGGATACAGGTCCTACAGCAAGGAATTATGCGTCATATCACCCACTACTGGAGAAGGCCACTTTCAGTTATTTCGGCACAGCACCCAGACCGAGGATACAGGTTCCACAGCAAGGTATCATGCGTCATATCACCCACCACTGGAGAAGGCCACTTTCAGTTTTTTCGGCCCCAGCACCCAGTCAGAGGAGAGAGGTCCCACAGCAAGGAATCATGCGTCATATCACCCACCACTGGAGAAGGCCATTTTAAGTTATTTAGACCCCAGCACACAGACAGAGGAGAGAGGTCCCACAGCAATGAATCATGCGTCATATCAACCACCACCGGAGAAGGCCACTCTCAGTTATTTCAGCCCAGCACCCAGACAGAGGATACAGGTCCCACAGCAAGGAATCATGCGTCATATCAACCACCACCGGAGAAGGCCACTCTCAGTTATTTCAGCCCAGCACCCAGACAGAGTATACAGGTTCCACAGCAAGGAATCATGCGTCATATCACCCACTACTGGAGAAGGCCACTTTCAGTTATTTCGGCACAGCACCCAGACCGAGGATACAGGTTCCACAGCAATGAATCATGCGTCATATCACCCACCACTGGAGAAGGCCACTCTCAGTTATTTCGGCCCAGCACACAGACCGATGAGAGAGGTCCCACAGCAAGGAATCATGCGTCATATCACCCACCACTGGAGAAGGCCATTTTCAGTTATTTAGACCCCAGCACCCAGACAGAGGAGAGAGGTCCAACAGCAAGGAATCATGCGTCATATCAACCACCACCGGAGAAGGCCACTCTCAGTTATTTCAGCCCAGCACCCAGACAGAGGATACATGTCCCACAGCAAGGAATCATGCGTCATATCAACCACCACTGGAGAAGGCCACTCTCAGTTATTTAGGACCCAGCACCCAGTCAGAGGAGAGAGGTCCCACAGCAAGGAATCATGCGTCATATCGCCAACCACTGGAGAAGGCCACTCTCAATTATTTTGGCCCCACCACCCAGTCAGAGGAGAGAGGTCCCACAGCAAAGAATCATGCGTCATATCAACCACCACCGGAGAAGGCCAGTCTCAGTTATTTCAGCCCAGCACCCAGACAGAGGATACAGGTCCCACAGCAAGGAATCATGCGTCATATCAACCACCACCGGAGAAGGCCATTCTCAGTTATTTCGGCCCAGAACCCAGACAGAGGAGAGAGGTCCCACAGCAAGGAATCATGCGTCATATCAACCACCACCGGAGAAGGCCACTCTCAGTTATTTCAGCCCAGCGCCCAGACAGAGGATACAGGTCCCACAGCAAGGAATCATGCGTCATATTAACCACCACCGGAGAAGGCCATTTTCAGTTATTTAGGCCCCAGCACCCAGTCAGAGGAGACATGTCCCACAGCAAGGAATCATGCGTCATATCAACCACCACCGGAGAAGGCCACTCTCAGTAATTTTAGCCCAGCACCCAGACAGAGTATACAGGTCCCACAGCAAGGAATTATGCGTCATATCAACCACCACTGGAGAAGGCCACTTTCAGTTATTTCGGCCCAGCACCTAGACCGAGGAGAGAGGTCCCACAGCAAGGAATCATGCGTCATATCACCCACCACTGGAGAAGGCCACTCTCAGTTATTTCGGCCCCACCACCCAGACAGAGGAGAGAGGTCCCACAGCAAGGAATCATGCGTCATATCACCCACCACTGGAGAAGGCCACTCTCAGTTATTTCGGCCCAGCACCCAGACAGAGGAGAGAGGTCACACAGCAAGGAATCATGCGTCATATCACCCACCACTGGAGAAGGCCACTCTCAGTTATTTCAGCCCAGCACCCAGACAGAGAATACAGGTCCCAAAGCAAGGAATCATGCGTCATATCACCCACTACTGGAGAAGGCCACTTTCAGTTATTTCGGCACAGCACCCAGACCGTGGATACAGGTTCCACAGCAAGGAATCATGCGTCATATCAACCACCACTGGAGAAGGCCACTTTCAGTTATTTCAGCCCCAGCACCCAGTCAGAGGAGAGAGGTCCTACAGCAAGGAATCATGCGTCATATCAACCACCACTGGAGAAGGCCATTTTCACTTATTCAGGCCCCAGCACCCAGTCAGAGGAGAGAGGACCCACAGCAAGGAATCATGCGTCATATCAACCACCACCGTAGAAGGCCACTCTCAGTTATTTCAGCCCAGCACCCAGACAGAGGATACAGGTCCCACAGCAAGGAATCATGCGTCATATCAACCACCACCGGAGAAAGCCACTCTCAGTTATTTCGGCCCAGCACCCAGACAGAGGAGAGAGGTCCCACAGCAAGGAATCATGCGTCATATCACCCACCACTTGAGAAGGCCACTCTCAGTTATTTCAGCCCAGCACCCAGACAGAGCATACAGGTCCCACAGCAAGGAATTATGCGTCATATCACCCACTACTGGAGAAGGCCACTTTCAGTTATTTCGGCACAGCACCCAGACTGAGGATACAGGTTCCACAGCAAGGAATCATGCGTCATATCACCCACCACTGGAGAAGGCCACTCTCAGTTATTTCAGCCCAGCACCCAGACAGAGGATACAGGTCCCACAGCAAGGAATCATGCGTCATATCACCCACTACTGGAGAAGGCCACTTTCAGTTATTTCGGCACAGCACCCAGACTGAGGATACAGGTTCCACAGCAAGGAATCATGCGTCATATCACCCACCACTGGAGAATGCCATTTTCATTTATTTAGGCCCCAGCACCCAGTCAGAGGAGAGAGGTCCCACAGCAAGGAATCATGCGTCATATCAACCACCACCGGAGAAGGCCACTCTCAGTTATTTCATCCCAGCACCCAGACAGAAGATACAGGTCCCACAGCAAGGAATCATGCGTCATATCAACCACCACCGGAGAAGGCCACTCTCAGTTATTTCAGCCCAGCACCCAGACAGAGGATACAGGTCCCACAGCAAGGAATCATGCGTCATATCACCCACCACTGGAGAAGGCCATTTTCAGTTATTTAGACCCCACCACCCAGACAGAGGAGAGAGGTCCCACAGCAAGGAATCATGCGTCATATCAACCACCACCGGAGAAGGCCACTCTCAGTTATTTCAGCCCAGCACCCAGACAGAGGATACAGGTTCCACAGCAAGGAATCATGCGTCATATCACCCACCACTGGAGAAGGCCACTTTCAGTTTTTTCGGACCCAGTACCCAGTCAGAGGAGAAAGGTCCCACAGCAAGGAATCATGCGTCATATCAACCACCACCGGAGAAGGCCACTCTCAGTTATTTCAGCCCAGCACCCAGACAGAGGATATAGGTCCCACACCAAGGAATCATACGTCATATCAACCACTACTGGAGAATGCCACTTTCAGTTATTTCGGCACAGCACCCAGACCGAGGATACAGGTTCCACAGCAAGGTATCATGCGTCATATCACCCACCACTGGAGAAGGCCACTTTCAGTTTTTTCGGCCCCAGCACCCAGTCAGAGGAGAGAGGTCCCACAGCAAGGAATCATGCGTCATATCACCCACCACTGGAGAAGGCCATTTTCAGTTATTTAGGCCCCAGCACCCAGTCAGAGGAGAGAGGTCCCACAGCAAAGAATCATGCGTCATATCAACCACCACGGAGAAGGCCACTCTCAGTTATTTCAGCCCAGCACCAAGACAGAGGAGAGAGGTCCCACAGCAAGGAATCATGCGTCATATCACCCACCACTGGAGAAGGCCACTCTCAGTTATTTCAGCCCCAGCACCCAGACAGAGGAGAGAGGTCCCACAGCAAGGAATCATGCGTCATATCAACCACCACTGGAGAAGGCCACTTTCAGTTATTTCGGCCCAGCACCCAGACAGAGGATACAGGTCCCACAGCAAGGAATCATGCGTCATATCACCCACCACTGGAGAAGGCCACTTTCAGTTATTTCGGCCCAGCACCCAGACAGAGGAGAGAGGTCCCACAGCAAGGAATCATGCGTCATATCAACCACCACTGGAGAAGGCCATTTTCAGTTATTTCAGCCCCAGCACCCAGACAGAGGAGACAGGTCCCACAGCAAGGAATCATGCGTCATATCAACCACCACCGGAGAAGGCCACTCTCAGTTATTTCAGCCCAGCACCCAGACAGAGGAGACAGGTCCCACAGCAAGGAATCATGCGTCATATCACCCACCACTGAAGAAGGCCATTTTCAGTTATTTAGGCCCAGCACCCAGTCAGAGGAGACAGGTCCCACAGCAAGGAATCATGCGTCATATCACCCACCACTGGAGAAGGCCACTTTCAGTTATTTCGGCCCCAGCACCCAGACAGAGGAGACAGGTCCCACAGCAAGGAATCATGCGTCATATCAACCACCACCGGAGAAGGCCACTCTCAGTTATTTCAGCCCAGCACCCAGACAGAGGATACAGGTCCCACAGCAAGGAATCATGCGTCATATCAACCACCACTGGAGAAGGCCACTTTCAGTTATTTAGGCCCAGCACCCAGACAGAGGAGAGAGGTCCCACAGCAAGGAATCATGCGTCATATCACCCACCACTGGAGAAGGCCACTTTCAGTTATTTAGGCCCCAGCACCCAGACAGAGGAGACAGGTCCCACAGCAAGGAATCATGCGTCATATCAACCACCACCGGAGAAGGCCACTTTCAGTTATTTCAGCCCAGCACCCAGACAGAGGAGACAGGTCCCACAGCAAGGAATCATGCGTCATATCAACCACCACCGGAGAAGGCCACTCTCAGTTATTTCAGCCCAGCACCCAGACAGAGGATACAGGTCCCACAGCAAGGAATCATGCGTCATATCACCCACCACTGGAGAAGGCCACTTTCAGTTATTTCGGCCCAGCACCCAGACCGAGGACAGAGGTCCCACAGCAAGGAATCATGCGTCATATCACCCACCACTGGAGAAGGCCACTTTCAGTTATTTCGGCCCCAGCACCCAGACAGAGGAGAGAGGTCCCACAGCAAGGAATCATGCGTCATATCACCCACCACCGGAGAAGGCCACTCTCAGTTATTTCGGCCCAGCACCCAGACAGAGGAGAGAGGTCCCACAGCAAGGAATCATGCGTCATATCACCCACCACTGGAGAAGGCCACTTTCAGTTATTTCGGCCCAGCACCCAGACAGAGGAGAGAGGTCCCACAGCAAGGAATCATGCGTCATATCACCCACCACTGGAGAAGGCCACTTTCAGTTATTTCAGGCCCCAGCACCCAGTCAGAGGAGAGAGGTCCCACAGCAAGGAATCATGCGTCATATCACCCACCACTGGAGAAGGCCACTTTCAGTTATTTCGGCCCCAGCACCCAGACAGAGGAGAGAGGTCCCACAGCAAGGAATCATGCGTCATATCAACCACCACCGGAGAAGGCCACTTTCAGTTATTTCAGCCCAGCACCCAGACAGAGGATACAGGTCCCACAGCAAGGAATCATGCGTCATATCAACCACCACTGGAGAAGGCCACTTTCAGTTATTTCAGCCCCAGCACCCAGACAGAGGATACAGGTCCCACAGCAAGGAATCATGCGTCATATCAACCACCACCGGAGAAGGCCACTCTCAGTTATTTCAGCCCAGCACCCAGACAGAGGATACAGGTCCCACAGCAAGGAATCATGCGTCATATCACCCACCACTGGAGAAGGCCACTTTCAGTTATTTCGGCCCAGCACCCAGACAGAGGAGACAGGTCCCACAGCAAGGAATCATGCGTCATATCACCCACCACTGGAGAAGGCCACTTTCAGTTATTTCGGCCCCAGCACCCAGACAGAGGAGAGAGGTCCCACAGCAAGGAATCATGCGTCATATCAACCACCACTGGAGAAGGCCACTCTCAGTTATTTCAGCCCAGCACCCAGACAGAGGATACAGGTCCCACAGCAAGGAATCATGCGTCATATCAACCACCACTGGAGAAGGCCACTTTCAGTTATTTCAGCCCAGCACCCAGACAGAGGATACAGGTCCCACAGCAAGGAATCATGCGTCATATCACCCACCACTGGAGAAGGCCACTCTCAGTTATTTCGGCCCCAGCACCCAGACAGAGGACAGAGGTCCCACAGCAAGGAATCATGCGTCATATCACCCACCACTGGAGAAGGCCATTTTCAGTTATTTAGACCCCAGCACCAAGACAGAGGAGAGAGGTCCCACAGCAAGGAATCATGCGTCATATCACCCACCACTGGAGAAGGCCACTGTCAGTTATTTCAGCCCAGCACCCAGACAGAGGATACAGGTCCCACAGCAAGGAATCATGCGTCATATCAACCACCACTGGAGAAGGCCATTTTCAGTTATTTAGGCCAAAGCACCCAGTCAGAGGAGAGAGGTCCCACAGCAAGGAATCATGCGTCATATCAACCACCACCGGAGAAGGCCACTCTCAGTTATTTTGGCCCCAGCATCCAGTCAGAGGAGAGAGGTCCCACAGCAAGGAATCATGCGTCATATCACCCACCACTGGAGAAGGCCACTTTCAGTTATTTCGGCCCAGCACCCAGACAGAGGAGAGAGGTCCCACAGCAAGGAATCATGCGTCATATCAACCACCACGGAGAAGGCCATTCTCAGTTATTTCGGCCCAGCACCAAGACAGAGGAGAGAGGTCCCACAGCAAGGAATCATGCGTCATATCACCCACCACTGGAGAAGGCCACTCTCAGTTATTTCAGCCCAGCACCCAGACAGAGGATACAGGTCCCACAGCAAGGAATCATGCGTCATATCACCCACCACCGGAGAAGGCCACTTTCAGTTATTTAGGCCCCAGCACCCAGTCAGAGGAGAGAGGTCCCACAGCAAGGAATCATGCGTCATATCAACCACCACCGGAGAAGGCCACTCTCAGTTATTTCAGCCCAGCACCCAGACAGAGGATACAGGTCCCACAGCAAGGAATCATGCGTCATATCAACCACCACTGGAGAAGGCCACTTTCAGTTATTTCGGCCGAGCACCCAGACCGAGGAGAGAGGTCCCACAGCAAGGAATCATGCGTCATATCACCCACCACTGGAGAAGGCCACTCTCAGTTATTTCGGCCCCACCACCCAGACAGAGGAGAGAGGTCCCACAGCAAGGAATCATGCGTTATATCAACCACCACCGGAGAATGCCACTCTCAGTTATTTCGGCCCAGCACCCAGACAGAGGAGAGAGGTCCCTCAGCAAGGAATCATGCGTCATATCACCCACCACTGGAGAAGGCCACTCTCAGTTATTTCAGCCCAGCACCCAGACAGAGAATACAGGTCCCACAGCAAGGAATCATGCGTCATATCACCCACTACTGGAGTAGGCCACTTTCAGTTATTTCGGCACAGCACCCAGACTGAGGATACAGGTTCCACAGCAAGGAATCATGCGTCATATCACCCACCACTGGAGAAGGCCACTCTCAGTTATTTCAGCCCAGCACCCAGACAGAGGAGAGAGGTCCCACAGCAAGGAATCATGCGTCATATCACCCGCTACTGGAGAAGGCCACTTTCAGTTATTTCGGCACAGCACCCAGACTGAGGATACAGGTTCCACAGCAAGGAATCATGCGTCATATCACCCACCACTGGAGAAGGCCATTTTCACTTATTTAGGCCCCAGCACCGAGATCAGAGGAGAGAGGTCCCACAGCAAGGAATCATGCGTCATATCACCCACCACCGGAGAAGGCCATTTTCACTTATTCAGCCCAGCACCCAGACAGAAGATACAGGTCCCACAGCAAGGAATCATGCTTCATATCAACCACCACCGGAGAAGGCCACTCTCAGTTATTTCAGACCAGCACCCAGACAGAGGATACAGGTCCCACAGCAAGGAATCATGCGTCATATCACCCACTACTGGAGAAGGCCACTTTCAGTTATTTCGGCACAGCACCCAGACCGAGGATACAGGTTCCACAGCAAGGAACCATGCGTCATATCAACCACCACTGGAGAAGGCCATTTTCACTTATTTAGGCCCCAGCACCCAGTCAGAGGAGATAGGTCCCACATCAAGGAATCATGCGTCATATCACCCACCACTGGAGAAGGCCATTTTCACTTATTTAGGCCCCAGCACCCATATAGAGGAGAGAGGTCCCACAGCAAGGAATTATGCGTCATATCAACCACCACCGGAGAAGGCCACTCTCAGTTATTTCGGCCCAGCACCCAGACAGAGGAGAGAGGTCCCACAGCAAGGAATCATGCGTCATATCAACCACCACCGGAGAAGGCCACTCTCAGTTATTTCAGCCCAGCACCCAGACAGAGGATACAGGTCCCACAGCAAGGAATCATGCGTCATATCACCCACCACTGGAGAAGGCCATTTTCAGTTATTTAGACCCCACCACCCAGACAGAGGAGAGAGGTCCCACAGCAAGGAATCATGCGTCATATCAACCACCACCGGAGAAGGCCACTCTCAGTTATTTCGGCCCAGCACCCAGACAGAGGATACAGGTTCCACAGCAAGGAATCATGCGTCATATCACCCACCACTGGAGAAGGCCACTTTCAGTTTTTTCGGCCCCAGTACCCAGTCAGAGGAGAAAGGTCCCACAGCAAGGAATCATGCGTCATATCAACCACCACCGGAGAAGGCTACTCTCAGTTATTTCAGCCCAGCACCCAGACAGAGGATACAGGTCCCACAGCAAGGAATCATGCGTCATATCACCCACTACTGGAGAAGACCACTTTCAGTTATTTTGGCACAACAACCAGACCGAGGATACAGGTTCCACAGCAAGGTATCATGCGTCATATCACCCACCACTGGAGAAGGCCACTTTCAGTTATTTCGGCCCAGCACCCAGACAGAGGAGAGAGGTCCCACAGCAAGGAATCATGCGTCATATCAACCACCACCGGAGAAGGCCACTCTCAGTTATTTCAGCCAAGCACACAGACAGAGGATACAGGTCCCACAGCAAGGAATCATGCGTCATATCACCCACCACTGGAGAAGGCCATTTTCAGTTATTTAGACCCCACCACCCAGACAGAGGAGAGAGGTCCCACAGCAAGGAATCATGCGTCATATCAACCACCACCGGAGAAGGCCACTCTCAGTTATTTCGGCCCAGCACCCAGACAGAGGATGCAGGTTCCACAGCAAGGAATCATGCGTCATATCACCCACTACTGGAGAAGGCCACTTTCAGTTTTTTCGGCCCCAGTACCCAGTCAGAGGAGAAAGGTCCCACAGCAAGGAATCATGCGTCATATCAACCACCACCGGAGAAGGCCACTCTCAGTTATTTCAGCCCAGCACCCAGACAGAGGATACAGGTCCCACAGCAAGGAATCATGCGTCATATCACCCACTACTGGAGAAGGCCACTTTCAGTTATTTCGGCACAGCACCCAGACCGAGGAGAGAGGTCCCACAGCAAGGAATCATGCGTCATATCACCCACCACTGGAGAAGGCCACTCTCAGTTATTTCAGCCCAGCACCCAGACAGAGGAGAGAGGTCCCACAGCAAGGAATCATGCGTCATATCACCCACCACTGGAGAAGGCCACTTTCAGTTATTTCGGCCCAGCACCCAGACAGAGGATACAGGTCCCACAGCAAGGAATCATGCGTCATATCACCCACCACTGGAGAAGGCCACTTTCAGTTATTTAGGCCCCAGCACCCAGACAGAGGAGAGAGGTCCCACAGCAAGGAATCATGCGTCATATCAACCACCACCGGAGAAGGCCACTCTCAGTTATTTCAGCCCAGCACCCAGACAGAGGATACAGGTCCCACAGCAAGGAATCATGCGTCATATCACCCACCACCGGAGAAGGCCACTCTCAGTTATTTCAGCCCAGCACCCAGACAGAGGATACAGGTCCCACAGCAAGGAATCATGCGTCATATCACCCACTACTGGAGAAGGCCACTTTCAGTTATTTCGGCACAGCACCCAGACCGAGGATACAGGTTCCACAGCAAGGAATCATGCGTCATATCAACCACCACTGGAGAAGGCCATTTTCACTTATTTAGGCCCCAGCACCCAGTCAGAGGAGAGAGGTCCCACAGCAAGGAATCATGCGTCATATCACCCACCACTGGAGAAGGCCATTTTCAGTTATTTAGGCCCCAGCACCCAGTACAGAGGAGAGAGGTCCCACAGCAAGGAATCATGCGTCATATCAACCACCACCGGAGAAGGCCACTCTCAGTTATTTCGGCCCAGCACCCAGACAGAGGAGAGAGGTCCCACAGCAAGGAATCATGCGTCATATCACCCACCACCGGAGAAGGCCACTCTCAGTTATTTCAGCCCAGCACCCAGACAGAGGATACAGGTCCCACAGCAAGGAATCATGCGTCATATCACCCACCACTGGAGAAGGCCACTTTCAGTTATTTAGACCCCAGCACCCAGACAGAGGAGAGAGGTCCCACAGCAAGGAATCATGCGTCATATCAACCACCACCGGAGAAGGCCACTCTCAGTTATTTCGGCCCAGCACCCAGACAGAGGATACAGGTTCCACAGCAAGGAATCATGCGTCATATCACCCACCACTGGAGAAGGCCACTTTCAGTTATTTCGGCCCCAGTACCCAGTCAGAGGAGAAAGGTCCCACAGCAAGGAATCATGCGTCATATCAACCACCACCGGAGAAGGCCACTCTCAGTTATTTCAGCCCAGCACCCAGACAGAGGATACAGGTCCCACAGCAAGGAATCATGCGTCATATCACCCACCACTGGAGAAGGCCACTTTCAGTTATTTTGGCACAACACCCAGACCGAGGATACAGGTTCCACAGCAAGGAATCATGCGTCATATCACCCACCACTGGAGAAGGCCACTTTCAGTTATTTCGGCCCAGCACCCAGACAGAGGAGACAGGTCCCACAGCAAGGAATCATGCGTCATATCAACCACCACCGGAGAAGGCCACTCTCAGTTATTTCAGCCCAGCACCCAGACAGAGGATACAGGTCCCACAGCAAGGAATCATGCGTCATATCACCCACCACCGGAGAAGGCCACTTTCAGTTATTTAGGCCCCAGCACCCAGACAGAGGAGAGAGGTCCCACAGCAAGGAATCATGCGTCATATCAACCACCACCGGAGAAGGCCACTCTCAGTTATTTCAGCCCAGCACCCAGACAGAGGATACAGGTCCCACAGCAAGGAATCATGCGTCATATCACCCACCACTGGAGAAGGCCACTTTCAGTTATTTCGGCCCAGCACCCAGACAGAGGAGACAGGTCCCACAGCAAGGAATCATGCGTCATATCACCCACCACTGGAGAAGGCCACTCTCAGTTATTTCAGCCCAGCACCCAGACAGAGGAGACAGGTCCCACAGCAAGGAATCATGCGTCATATCACCCACCACTGGAGAAGGCCACTTTCAGTTATTTCGGCCCAGCACCCAGACAGAGGAGAGAGGTCCCACAGCAAGGAATCATGCGTCATATCACCCACCACTGGAGAAGGCCACTTTCAGTTATTTCAGGCCCAGCACCCAGACAGAGGAGAGAGGTCCCACAGCAAGGAATCATGCGTCATATCACCCACCACTGGAGAAGGCCACTTTCAGTTATTTCGGCCCAGCACCCAGACAGAGGATAGAGGTTCCACAGCAAGGAATCATGCGTCATATCACCCACCACTGGAGAAGGCCACTCTCAGTTATTTCGGCCCAGCACCCAGACAGAGGAGAGAGGTCCCACAGCAAGGAATCATGCGTCATATCACCCACCACTGGAGAAGGCCACTCTCAGTTATTTCGGCCCAGCACCCAGACAGAGGATACAGGTCCCACAGCAAGGAATCATGCGTCATATCACCCACCACTGGAGAAGGCCACTCTCAGTTATTTAGGCCCCAGCACCCAGACAGAGGATACAGGTCCCACAGCAAGGAATCATGCGTCATATCACCCACCACCGGAGAAGGCCACTTTCAGTTATTTCAGGCCCAGCACCCAGACAGAGGATACAGGTCCCACAGCAAGGAATCATGCGTCATATCACCCACCACTGGAGAAGGCCACTTTCAGTTATTTCAGGCCCAGCACCCAGACAGAGGAGAGAGGTCCCACAGCAAGGAATCATGCGTCATATCAACCACCACCGGAGAAGGCCACTCTCAGTTATTTCAGCCCAGCACCCAGACAGAGGAGACAGGTCCCACAGCAAGGAATCATGCGTCATATCACCCACCACTGGAGAAGGCCACTTTCAGTTATTTCGGCCCCAGCACCCAGACAGAGGAGAGAGGTCCCACAGCAAGGAATCATGCGTCATATCACCCACCACTGGAGAAGGCCACTTTCAGTTATTTCGGCCCAGCACCCAGACAGAGGATACAGGTCCCACAGCAAGGAATCATGCGTCATATCAACCACCACCGGAGAAGGCCACTCTCAGTTATTTCAGCCCAGCACCCAGACAGAGGATACAGGTCCCACAGCAAGGAATCATGCGTCATATCACCCACTACTGGAGAAGGCCACTTTCAGTTATTTCGGCACAGCACCCAGACCGAGGATACAGGTTCCACAGCAAGGAATCATGCGTCATATCACCCACCACTGGAGAAGGCCACTTTCAGTTATTTAGGCCCCAGCACCCAGTCAGAGGAGAGAGGTCCCACAGCAAGGAATCATGCGTCATATCACCCACCACCGGAGAAGGCCACTTTCAGTTATTTCGGCCCAGCACCCAGTCAGAGGAGACAGGTCCCACAGCAAGGAATCATGCGTCATATCAACCACCACCGGAGAAGGCCACTCTCAGTTATTTCAGCCCAGCACCCAGACAGAGGAGACAGGTCCCACAGCAAGGAATCATGCGTCATATCACCCACCACCGGAGAAGGCCACTTTCAGTTATTTCAGCCCAGCACCCAGACCGAGGATACAGGTCCCACAGCAAGGAATCATGCGTCATATCACCCACCACTGGAGAAGGCCATTTTCAGTTATTTAGGCCCCAGCACCCAGACAGAGGAGAAGGTCCCACAGCAAGGAATCATGCGTCATATCAACCACCACTGGAGAAGGCCACTCTCAGTTATTTCAGCCCAGCACCCAGACAGAGGAGAGAGGTCCCACAGCAAGGAATCATGCGTCATATCACCCACCACTGGAGAAGGCCACTTTCAGTTATTTCGGCCCCAGCACCCAGACAGAGGAGAGAGGTCCCACAGCAAGGAATCATGCGTCATATCACCCACCACCGGAGAAGGCCACTCTCAGTTATTTCAGCCCAGCACCCAGACAGAGGATAGAGGTCCCACAGCAAGGAATCATGCGTCATATCACCCACCACTGGAGAAGGCCACTTTCAGTTATTTAAGCCCAACACCCAGACAGAGGATAGAGGTCCCACAGCAAGGAATCATGCGTCATATCACCCACCACTGGAGAAGGCCACTCTCAGTTATTTCGGCCCAGCACCCAGACAGAGGAGAGAGGTCCCACAGCAAGGAATCATGCGTCATATCAACCACCACCGGAGAAGGCCACTCTCAGTTATTTCAGCCCAGCACCCAGACAGAGGAGAGAGGTCCCACAGCAAGGAATCATGCGTCATATCAACCACCACTGGAGAAGGCCACTTTCAGTTATTTAGAGCCCAGCACCCAGACAGAGGAGAGAGGTCCCACAGCAAGGAATCATGCGTCATATCAACCACCACCGGAGAAGGCCACTCTCAGTTATTTCAGCCCAGCACCCAGACAGAGGATACAGGTCCCACAGCAAGGAATCATGCGTCATATCACCCACCACTGGAGAAGGCCACTTTCAGTTATTTCGGCCCAGCACCCAGACAGAGGAGACAGGTCCCACAGCAAGGAATCATGCGTCATATCACCCACCACTGGAGAAGGCCACTTTCAGTTATTTCAGCCCAGCACCCAGACAGAGGAGAGAGGTCCCACAGCAAGGAATCATGCGTCATATCACCCACCACTGGAGAAGGCCACTTTCAGTTATTTAGGCCACAGCACCCAGACAGAGGATACAGGTCCCACAGCAAGGAATCATGCGTCATATCACCCACCACTGGAGAAGGCCACTTTCAGTTATTTCGGCCCCAGCACCCAGACAGAGGATACAGGTCCCACAGCAAGGAATCATGCGTCATATCACCCACCACTGGAGAAGGCCACTTTCAGTTATTTCGGCCCCAGCACCCAGATCAGAGGAGAGAGGTCCCACAGCAAGGAATCATGCGTCATATCACCCACCACTGGAGAAGGCCACTTTCAGTTATTTCGGCCCCAGCACCCAGACAGAGGAGAGAGGTCCCACAGCAAGGAATCATGCGTCATATCACCCACCACTGGAGAAGGCCACTTTCAGTTATTTCGGCCCAGCACCCAGACAGAGGAGAGAGGTCCCACAGCAAGGAATCATGCGTCATATCACCCACCACTGGAGAAGGCCACTCTCAGTTATTTCAGCCCAGCACCCAGACAGAGGAGAGAGGTCCCACAGCAAGGAATCATGCGTCATATCACCCACCACTGGAGAAGGCCACTTTCAGTTATTTCGGCCCAGCACCCAGACAGAGGATACAGGTCCCACAGCAAGGAATCATGCGTCATATCACCCACCACTGGAGAAGGCCACTTTCAGTTATTTAGGCCCCAGCACCCAGATCAGAGGAGAGAGGTCCCACAGCAAGGAATCATGCGTCATATCAACCCACCACCGGAGAAGGCCACTCTCAGTTATTTAGGCCCAGCACCCAGACAGAGGAGAGAGGTCCCACAGCAAGGAATCATGCGCCATATCACCCACCACCTGGAGAAGGCCACTCTCAGTTATTTCAGCCCAGCACCCAGACAGAGGATACAGGTCCCACAGCAAGGAATCATGCGTCATATCAACCACCACCGGAGAAGGCCACTTTCAGTTATTTCGGCCCAGCACCCAGACTGAGGATACAGGTCCCACAGCAAGGAATCATGCGTCATATCACCCACCACTGGAGAAGGCCACTCTCAGTTATTTCAGCCCAGCACCCAGACAGAGGAGAGAGGTCCCACAGCAAGGAATCATGCGTCATATCACCCACCACTGGAGAAGGCCACTTTCAGTTATTTCGAGCCCAGCACCCAGACAGAGGATACAGGTCCCACAGCAAGGAATCATGCGTCATATCACCCACCACTGGAGAAGGCCACTTTCAGTTATTTCGGCCCCAGCACCCGAGTCAGAGGAGAGAGGTCCCACAGCAAGGAATCATGCGTCATATCACCCACCACTGGAGAAGGCCACTTTCAGTTATTTCAGCCCCAGCACCCAGTCAGAGGAGAGAGGTCCCACAGCAAGGAATCATGCGTCATATCACCCACCACTGAGAAGGCCACTCTCAGTTATTTCAGGCCCAGCACCCAGACAGAGGAGAGAGGTCCCACAGCAAGGAATCATGCGTCATATCACCCACCACTGGAGAAGGCCACTTTCAGTTATTTCGCCCAGCACCCAGACAGAGGATACAGGTCCCACAGCAAGGAATCATGCGTCATATCAACCACCACTGGAGAAGGCCACTTCAGTTATTTCGGCCCCAGCACCCAGACAGAGGAGAGAGGTCCCACAGCAAGGAATCATGCGTCATATCACCCACCACTGGAGAAGGCCACTTTCAGTTATTTAGGCCCAGCACCCAGACAGAGGAGACAGGTCCCACAGCAAGGAATCATGCGTCATATCAACCACCACCGGAGAAGGCCACTTTCAGTTATTTCAGCCCAGCACCCAGACAGAGGATACAGGTCCCACAGCAAGGAATCATGCGTCATATCAACCACCACTGGAGAAGGCCACTTTCAGTTATTTAGACCCAACACCCAGACAGAGGATAGAGGTCCCACAGCAAGGAATCATGCGCCATATCACCCACCACTGGAGAAGGCCACTTTCAGTTATTTCGGCCCAGCACCCAGACAGAGGAGAGAGGTCCCACAGCAAGGAATCATGCGTCATATCACCCACCACCGGAGAAGGCCACTCTCAGTTATTTAGGCCCCAGCACCCAGACAGAGGATAGAGGTCCCACAGCAAGAAATCATGCGTCATATCAACCACCACCGGAGAAGGCCACTCTCAGTTATTTCAGCCCAACGCCCAGACAGAGGATACAGGTCCCACAGCAAGGAATCATGCGCCATATCAACCACCACCGGAGAAGGCCACTCTCAGTTATTTCAGCCCAGCACCCAGACAGAGGATACAGGTCCCACAGCAAGGAATCATGCGTCATATCACCCACCACTGGAGAAGGCCACTTTCAGTTATTTTTCGGCCCCAGCACCCAGACCAGAGGAGAGAGGTCCCACAGCAAGGAATCATGCGTCATATCACCCACCACTGGAGAAGGCCATTTTCAGTTATTTCGGCCACAGCACCCAGACAGAGGAGAGAGGTCCTACAGCAAGGAATCATGCGTCATATCACCCACCACTGGAGAAGGCCACTTTCAGTTATTTTCAGCCACAGCACCCAGACAGAGGATACAGGTCCCACAGCAAGGAATCATGCGTCATATCACCCACCACTGGAGAAGGCCACTTTCAGTTATTTCGGCCCAGCACCCAGACAGAGGAGAGAGGTCCCACAGCAAGGAATCATGCGCCATATCACCCACCACTGGAGAAGGCCACTTTCAGTTATTTCAGCCCCAGCACCCAGACAGAGGAGAGAGGTCCCACAGCAAGGAATCATGCGCCATATCACCCACCACTGGAGAAGGCCACTTTCAGTTATTTAGGCCCCAGCACCCAGACAGAGGAGACAGGTCCCACAGCAAGGAATCATGCGTCATATCAACCACCACCGGAGAAGGCCACTCTCAGTTATTTCAGCCCAGCACCCAGACAGAGGATACAGGTCCCACAGCAAGGGAATCATGCGTCATATCACCCACCACTGGAGAAGGCCACTTTCAGTTATTTCGGCCCAGCACCCAGACAGAGGATACAGGTCCCACAGCAAGGAATCATGCGTCATATCAACCACCACCGGAGAAGGCCACTCTCAAGTTATTTCGGCCCAGCACCCAGACCGAGGAGACAGGTCCCACAGCAAGGAATCATGCGTCATATCACCCACCACTGGAGAAGGCCACTTTCAGTTATTTTAGACCCCAGCACCCAGACAGAGGAGAGAGGTCCCACAGCAAGGAATCATGCGCCATATCACCCACCACTGGAGAAGGCCACTTTCAGTTATTTCCAGCCCCAGCACCCAGACAGAGGAGTACAGGTCCCACAGCAAGGAATCATGCGTCATATCACCCACCACTGGAGAAGGCCACTTTCAGTTATTTCGGCCCAGCACCCAGACAGAGGAGAGAGGTCCCACAGCAAGGAATCATGCGTCATATCACCCACCACTGGAGAAGGCCACTTTCAGTTATTTTGGCCCCAGCACCCAGACAGAGGAGAGAGGTCCCACAGCAAGGAATCATGCGTCATATCACCCACCACTGGAGAAGGCCACTTTCAGTTATTTAGGCCCCAGCACCCAGTCAGAGGAGAGAGGTCCCACAGCAAGGAATCATGCGTCATATCACCCACCACTGGAGAAGGCCACTTTTCAGTTATTTAGCCCAGCACCCAGACAGAGGAGAGAGGTCCCACAGCAAGGAATCATGCGTCATATCAACCACCACCGGAGAAGGCCACTCTCAGTTATTTCGGCCCAGCACCCAGACAGAGGAGAGAGGTCCCACAGCAAGGAATCATGCGTCATATCAACCACCACCGGAGAAGGCCACTCTCAGTTATTTCAGCCCAGCACCCAGACAGAGGAGAGAGGTCCCACAGCAAGGAATCATGCGTCATATCAACCACCACCGGAGAAGGCCACTCTCAGTTATTTCGGCCCCAGCACCCAGACAGAGGAGAGAGGTCCCACAGCAAGGAATCATGCGTCATATCAACCACCACTGGAGAAGGCCACTCTCAGTTATTTCAGCCCAGCACCAGACAGAGGAGAGAGGTCCCACAGCAAGGAATCATGCGTCATATCACCCACCACTGGAGAAGGCCACTCTCAGTTATTTCAGCCTCAGCACCCAGACAGAGGAGAAGGTCCAACAGCAAGGAATCATGCGTCATATCACCCACCACCGGAGAAGGCCACTCTCAGTTATTTCGGCCTCAGCACCCAGACAGAGGATAGAGAGGTCCCACAGCAAGGAATCATGCGTCATATCACACCACCACCGGAGAAGGCCACTTTCAGTTATTTAGGCCCCAGCACCCAGACAGAGGAGAGAGGTCCCACAGCAAGGAATCATGCGTCATATCAACCACCACCGGAGAAGGCCACTCTCAGTTATTTCAGCCCAGCACCCAGACAGAGGATACAGGTCCCACAGCAAGGAATCATGCGTCATATCACCCACCACTGGAGAAGGCCACTCTCAGTTAGTTTCGGCCCAGCACCCAGACCGAGGAGAGAGGTCCCACAGCAAGGAATCATGCGTCATATCACCCACCACTGGAGAAGGCCATTTTCAGTTATTTAGCCCCAGCACCCAGACAGAGGAGAGAGGTCCCACAGCAAGGAATCATAGCGTCATATCAACCACCACCGGAGAAGGCCACTCTCAGTTATTTCAGCCCAGCACCCAGACAGAGGATACAGGTCCCACAGCAAGGAATCATGCGTCATATCACCCACCACTGGAGAAGGCCACTTTCAGTTATTTTGGCCCAGCACCCAGACAGAGGATACAGGTCCCACAGCAAGGAATCATGCGCCATATCACCCACCACTGGAGAAGGCCACTCTCAGTTATTTCGCCCCAGCACCCTGACAGAGGAGAGAGGTCCCACAGCAAGGAATCATGCGTCATATCACCCACCACTGGAGAAGGCCATTTTCAGTTATTTATGCCACAGCACCCAGACAGAGGAGAGAGGTCCCACAGCAAGGAATCATGCGTCATATCACACCACCACCGGAGAAGGCCACTTTCAGTTATTTCCGGCCCAGCATGCAGACAGAGGATACAGGTCCCACAGCAAGGGAATCATGCGTCATGTCACTCACCACCGGAGAAGGCCACTTTCAGTTATTTAGGCCCAAGCACCCAGACAGAGGATAGAGGTCCCACAGCAAGGAATCATGCAAGTCATATCAGCCACCACTGGAGAAGGCCACTTTCAGTTATTTCAGCCCAGCACCCAGACAGAGGATACGAGGTCCCACAGCAAGGAATCATGCGTCATATCAACCACCACTGGAGAAGGCCACTCTCAGTTATTTCAGCCACAGCACCCAGTCAGAGGAGAGAGGTTCCACAGCAAGGAATCATGCGCCATATCACCCACCACTGGAGAAGGCCACTTTCAGTTATTTCGACCCAGCACCCAGACCGAGAGAGCAGGTCCCACAGCAAGGAATCATGCGTCATATCACCCACTCACTGGAGAAGGCCACTTCAGTTATTTCGGCCCAGCACCCAGACAGAGAGAGAGGTCCCACAGCAAGGAATCATGCAGTCATATCACCCACCACTGGAGAAGGCCACTTTCAGTTATTTCGGCCCCAGCACCCAGACAGAGGAGAGAGGTCCCACAGCAAGGAATCATGCGTCATATCAACCACCACTGGAGAAGGCCACTCAGTTATTTCGGCCCAGCACCCAGACAGAGGATACAGGTCCCACAGCAAGGAATCATGCGCCATATCACCCACCACTGGAGAAGGCCACTCTCAGTTATTTAGGCCCAGCACCCAGATCAGAGGAGAGAGGTCCCACAGCAAGGAATCATGCGCCATATCAACCAACCACTGGAGAAGGCCACTCTCAGTTATTTCGGCCTCAGCACCCAGACAGAGGATACAGGTCCCACAGCAAGGAATCATGCGTCATATCAACCACCACCGGAGAAAGCGCCACTTTCAGTTATTTCTGCCTCAGCACCCAGACCGATGAGAGAGGTCCCACAGCAAGGAATCATGCGTCATATCACCCACCACTGGAGAAGGCCACTATCAGTTATTTAGACCCCAGCACCCAGACAGAGGAGAGAGGTCTCACAGCAAGGAATCATGCGTCATATCAACCACCACCGGAGAAGGCCACTCTCAGTTATTTCAGCCCAGCACCCAGACAGAGGATACAGGTCCCACAGCAAGGAATCATGCGTCATATCAACCACCACTGGAGAAGGCCATTTTCAGTTATTTAGGCCCCAGCACCCAGTCAGAGGATAGAGGTCCCACAGCAAGGAATCATGCGTCATATCAACCACCACTGGAGAAGGCCACTCTCAGTTATTTCAGCCCCAGCACCCAGACAGAGGAGAGAGGTCCCACAGCAAGGAATCATGCGTCATATCACCCACCACTGGAGAAGGCCACTTTCAGTTATTTCAGGCCACAGCACCCAGTCAGAGGAGAGAGGTCCCACAGCAAGGAATCATGCGTCATATCAGCCACCACCGGAGAAGGCCACTCTCAGATTATTTCAGCCCAGCACCCAGACAAAGGATACAGCGTCCCACAGCAAGGAATCATGCGTCATATCAACCACTACTGGAGAAGGCCACTCTCAGTTATTTCGGCCCAGCACCAAGACCGATGAGAGAGGTCCCACAGCAAGGAATCATGCGTCATATAACCCACCACTGGAGAAGGCCATTTTCAGTTATTTAGACCCCAGCACCCAGACAAAGGAGAGAGGTCTCACAGCAAGGAATCATGCGTCATATCAACCACCACCGGAGAAGGCCACTCTCAGTTATTTCAGCCCAGCACCCAGACAGAGGATACAGGTCCCACAGCAAGGAATCATGCGTCATATCAACCTCCACTGGAGAAGGCCATTTTCAGTTATTTAGGACCCAGCACCCAGTCAGAGGAGAGAGGTCCAACAGCAAGGAATCATGCGTCATATCACCCACCACTGGAGAAGGCCACTCTCAGTTATTTCGGCCCCACCACCCAGAAAGAGGAGAGAGGTCCAACAGCAAGGAATCATGCGCCATATCAACCCCTCCAGAGAAGGCCACTCCTCAGTTATTTCAGCCCAGCACCCAGACAGAGGATAGAGGTCCCACAGCAAGAAATCATGCGTCATATCAACCACCACCGGAGAAGGCCACTCTCAGTTGATTAAGCCCAATGCCCAGACAGAGGATACAGGTCCCACAGCAAGGAATCATGCGTCATATCACCCACTACTGGAGAAGGCCACTTTCAGTTATTTTGGCACAGCACCCAGACCGAGGATACAGGTTCCACAGCAAGGAATCATGCGTCATATCACCCACCACTGGAGAAGGCCACTTTCAGTTATTTTCGGTCCCAGCACCCAGTCAGAGAGAGAGGTCCCACAGCAAGGAATCATGCGTCATATCACCCACCACTGGAGAAGGCCATTTCTCAGTTATTTAGGCCCCAGCACCCAGACAGAGGAGAGAGGTCCCACAGCAGGAGATCATGCGCGTCATATCAGCACACAACCGGAGAAGGCCACTCTCACGTATGTTCGGCCAGCACCCAGTCAGAGGAGAGGTCCACAGCAGAGGAATCATGCGTTCATGTCAACCACTCACGGAGAAGGCCACTCTCAGTTATTTCAGCCCAGCTCCGAGACCGAGGATGCAGGTCCCACAGCGAGGAATCATGCGTCATATCACCCCACCACTGGAGGAAGGCCATTTTCAGTTATTTAGACACCCAGCACCCAG